>JAVSCE010016698.1:0-21351 GCA_032199065.1 Smutsia gigantea | reverse complement strand
AGACGAGGGTTTAAGCTCTGGATCCAGTTGAGTTCAAAACCTGACTTCCTGGTTTACTAATTTTATGACTTTAACCTCTCTGTACTTTAGTTTTCTCACTTATAAAAAGGAAAAAACATCCCTCTGCATAGCAGTCTTGTGGCAATTAAAGGAGATGACTTACACAGTGTTTTGTACAGTGTGTGGCACATAGAGATGAACAAAGGGTAACTGATTACTGAGAGGAAATGAGGATGTTTAGAATGTCATAATTGGAATACCTATAAATACAATAGTGTTTATACACTACTTTGGATTCAGGAAATCTTAAAGGTAGTTTACAAAGATATTTAAAATGCAAAGTCATTAAATCAAAATGTAAACACAAAAAAGAAAGAGAAAAAAGATAAGGTTAATTTTTAAAAGGGCAAAAGGTCAGAAAAGATGAGCTTCTTCAGTTATATACAGTATGATTCCTAAGACAAAGCAGAACAATTATATAGGAAAATAAGTCAATAATTAACTGACACTAAAGCAAGACAGGAATTTCTTTCCAAGAGTCTTACGAAAGAGGACAATAAATGGAATGAAAAACATCTTTAACAATATCCTTATAAAAGATAAATTGCACAGACTTTCTCAATACAGACACTCCACCAAACTTCAGTGACACATTCTTTTATAAAATCAGAAATCCCACACAAAAGCAACCAAAGCATCTTGTGAAACTGAGAAATTAATAATATAAAAGGCTTGGTGCTGGGTTTGCAAAGAATTCCCCAAAGGGACCAGTCCTGCATAAAGCAGGAATCTATAATAGATGGATGTAATCTCATCAAAAAAGCCCACCGCCCTCTATACCGATTCTTCTGGAAGAGGGTATTCATGGAGGAAGGAGAAAGTAGGTACTTTTTGCCATTTAATAGTTTGAATGAATAGAGGACATCTCTGTAAGAGAGGCAAGAATCATACTGGAGATTTTATGTGTAAGAATTCTATAGATTTTAAGCTTTATCATCTCCCTATGTTTCTCAAACTCTGTTTTCTCTTAGGAAGTAACACCAAAACTCTGAAAATGAAAGGGCAACAAATTAGGAAGATTGCTTTCCACATCAGTGCCAGTCTGGAAAGGAGGAAATGGGAGAAGGGGAAGTGAGGGGAAACTCTTGGGAGTAGACCCTGAAATAGTTAGTCCTCAGGGTGAGGTAATTACTAGCCAAAGTCATGCAGATGGCCCCCCCACCAAAAAAAGTAGAGATATTTCATAGAAAGAACAATAATGATATATGACCTTTATAGTGTGCTAACTGAGCACTTTAAGCTAAGTATTTCATTTCAAACTCATAATAACCTTACGAAGGAAGTACAATTATTACTCCCTTTTGCCAAAAAGGAAACAGACACAAAAAAGTCAAATCATTTGCTAGCACTACCACATAGTTTGCGAATGGCAGAGCAAGGATTGAAAGGCAGGCAGTCTAACTCCAAAGCTGTCTCACAAAGCCGCAAATCAGATGAAAACTCCTCTCACA
Source organism: Smutsia gigantea (assembly GCA_032199065.1). NCBI lineage: Eukaryota > Metazoa > Chordata > Mammalia > Pholidota > Manidae > Smutsia > Smutsia gigantea. The sequence goes on along the minus strand of JAVSCE010016698.1, from coordinate 19,840 downwards.
TAACTGATCCAGTGTCTCCCTGTCTAAGTTAGCTTTGAACTTTAAAAAGCTAACCTTTAGATACCTGCCCCACCACTAAGGGAGAATGTTGAGGTCACTGTAAATAAGAAATCACAATTATTCATATCTGTCCATGAAATATGACATTAATAGAGTTTTTAATCACTGGGTTAGCAACTCAAAAGTTCACTCTTTAAACTTAAGGGCACTTTAGAAAATATATAAAATGCTGAACAAAAACCTATCATCATCTATGAAGAATACATCTGAGGATCACTTTGCTCTTAAAGGCTGCAAAATCATCCTACTTTAAATAACAGGCTCAGAATAATCTGCACAGAATCAGAGCCTGATCTGGTAAGATGTGAGAGGTTGGGATATACATAACAGTCCCATCTTTGCCCCCACTGTGACATTTTGTTCTAAGAATGGGGATCGTCTTCTAAAAATCTAATCAAGGGGAAAAAGAAGATAAGCATGTAAGGCTAGTCATTAAAGTCAACTGATATCCTATTCAAACATCAAAACAGGGTAAACAAGGTGATAGGACATAAAATAAGACTGCATTAACTTTACTGATATCTTCAGTACACATTATTATGTATTATAGCTGCTGTAACCCTGTTCTGTAAAACAATCACATTGTTGCGTTACTGTTCTTACAAACTTGTCTAACATTTATGTAAGATCAATGTTGAAAGTGTTTGTCGTCGTTATTAAGAAATACAGGTATGGACTATTATCAAGTTGCTCATTAAGCAAATAACCATGTGTAACACTCCTCCGAGGAAGGTATCAGTCACTTCCTATATGACAGGGATACAAAGAGGAATATGGAACAAAGTAAGATCCCCGCCCTTAAGGGGTTTACACACTTCAATGAAAAAATTTGAAAGTTAAAATGAATTACAGTCACATCTGAGACAACCATAGAGTTGGGTGTATGTTTGACTGTTTAGAATTAGAGGGTGTTAAAAAGGAAGAATAAAAAAATGTTTAAAGATTTGAGATTAGATCATTTAGAGGAAAACAAAAGACCAAGGTGCAATTTAACTGCCTTAATAAACGTTTCTGGTGGCATTAATTAGCTCTATCTTTACAAAAACACTAGGAAATAGGAAAGTTTGGTAAATAGAAGGACAACCTTGATGATCAGGATGATTAAATTTTGGTGAGAAATCTTAAAGATTTTTCCACATCTAAAACTCTGAAGTCAATCAATCAAATAATTATTGCCTGTCTTACTAACAGAACCAACTGCAAAAATTGTTTATGAAAAGAAGAAGCAAATGAATAGAACCTCAGGCCTTAGCACTCTGAGTAGAAGAAAATAAAAAGATCATGAAATAGGCAAAGCAGAAGGCAAAAATTTAAGCAGACAGTTTTAAGAAAAGAGAGGCCATTTTTTTCTGATATGTTTACAAGTCTTTCAGTAAGATTTTTCATGTATAAATAGTCACAAAATCATCTCTCAATTCTCCCCATTAGAGAACTGGACAAGAGGTATATTAGTCTAATAATTCAGAAATCATTTCGATTATACTGAGTTTGCTCATTAAAACTATTTTATAATGTGTAAGTATATACCAACTTTCGGGGATCCTCAGTGAGAAGCCAACCTTGGAATAAACCAACAACTGTCTTACTAATCCACCAAGTAAATAATCCTCAAGCAGATAGCCCAGAGTTGATTTTTCCATCATGTTGACCATCATTTGGAAAATATACTTAAAGCCCTGAAGGTCATGCCAACAGTGTAAAGGTGCCACAAGCTTGATTTCTGAACTGAATCATCTTTATTTTAACACTACCAACAAACAGGTCTTTAGGAAGAAAAATTTTTATTAGACGTTAATAATATCTTCATTACTCTTATCACATTTTAGTAAAAAAAATAGAAAAGTGGCCTAAGGATCAGAATAAACGATGAACAAACTCTCAACTTCTAAGCTTCCTTCCATGCCTCCTGACTTCATAGAGATGCAGTGAGAATATACTAAAATAATGGTGTAACTCTGGGGGGAAAATCCCAGGCAAATACCTTTGAAACCAAAATCAGTCAAAGGGTCAAATAAAGTTTACTTCTTAAAAGCAGTCATACACTTCTGCTCTCCCATGTTTCTCCCAACCAGGCTGCAGAAGAGACCCCTACCCAAACTCTTGGGTCCATATAACCCTCCTTTGTCCTTGTAATTACCTATTTGTATGGAGAGGGACTACTCCTCTGCACCCCTTGGAAACATCTATTGCATGGAGATGGACTGAAGTCTAGAGATAGATTCTGGAAATATTGCAGTTTTACCCACAAATGGATATGAGTGTCATAAAGCTACTCATATTCAAGGAATGATTACAATAAGCCTAATTTGTGTATCTTAAGAAATTCTAAATGGCATAATAATGAGCACATACCAAACAAACAATTGATGCCATTTCTATAGGTCAAAAATTAGATCACATTAACAAATCATCCCATTAGATCAACTGATTTGGTATAGAGCACCTACTAGTGCTGGGCATTGTGCTAGGCTCAAGGGATTGAAAAATTAGTAAGAATAGCCCCTGATATTTGGAAGTTACAACAGCTCCACCAACTACAAATGCACCTGTCTTATAAATAATAAAAAGGATAACACTGTCTGAATTGAACACTCTATTTGCCCTCACATACAAGAATATTTATTGAAGTCGACATGAAATAAAATAAAAATGGAAAATTGATGCTGCCATCTAAAGACCCATTAAAACCCACATAATAAATTCCACTTGATGTGAATGTATATGCCACATGAATGTATAAACTTGACTATAACAAAAAATAAACAATACCCCCTTTTCAAAACAAACAATGAACTCTTTCTTGGAGGTTTTGGATAATTATTTCTTCAATTGATATGTGCATATGAAGTCTAAGGGTCAGCTCTCCATCCCACTGAAGAGGCTCCATACTTGCCTTAGATACAAGGGTACAGCAGAAAACATGTGACCCCAGGTGGTTTTGATTTGAATAGCAGGTCTCAAATAAGGTGGACTTGGCCATAACTGGGATTTATCTAACTCAGCCATTGCCAGTGCCATTTATTATTTTTATTAAAAAGAAAAATGTTCAAAATGCTCTTGGGGGTTGGGAATTCACAATCCAAGAAAGAAGCTTTGGGTTACAGAGCTGAGTTATAAAGGAAAAATGAAAGTTTCTCAGCATTTCAAAATTGCTGAAACTTGGGAAGAAAATGTTCTCGTCATGTTGCAAAGAAGTTATTAAGCAGTATTCTCCCAAGTTTACACCAAAACCTTTACTTCTGATGAGAACACCAACTACTGCTTGAACCTTAAAAGGGTATTTTCTAAAAACCTATATTTTTGCCTTTGTGATTATTTTCCTAACAAAACTGAAACTGACCAATAAGATTTTGAAAGGACTCCATTATTCAACAGTATCCTATAATCAGAGATGTTCTCTTCAATCATTGAAATAGCTGAAGTAATCAGAAATTGTGATTAATACCATGTGAAGCCCTGCCAACATAAAAGAAACAATTATGGAACGGGAAAAGAAAATTAGAATGCTTAATTTCAAAAGAAAAAAAAATCTGACTGAAAGAATGGACTAAATTTAGAGTAGAATTATATTTATCTTTTTTTGTTTTTTCCTATTATTAATGTACAATTACATGAGCAATATTATACTTACTAAGCTCCCCCTATTATCAAGTACCCACCACATACCCCATTACAGTCACTGTCCATAAGCGTAGTAAGATGCCATAGAATCACTACTTGTCTTCTCTGTGTTATACTGCCTTCCCCGTATCCCACCCCCCTGCTAGATTATGTGTGCTAATCATAATACCCCCTATTCCCCCTTATCCCTCCCTTCCCACCCATCCTCCCTAGTCCCTTTCCCTTTGGTAACTGTTAGTCCATTCTTGGGTTCTGTGAGTCTGCTGCTGCTTTGTTCCTTCAGTTTTTCCTTTGCTCTTATACTCCACAGATGAGTGAATTCATTTGATACTTGTCTTTCTCTGCCTGGCTTATTTCACTGAGCATAATACCCTCTAGCTCCATCCATGTTGTTGCAAACAATAGGATTTGTTTTCTTCTTATGGCTGAATAATATTCCATTGTGTATATGTACCACCTCTTCTTTATCCATTCATCTACTGATGGACATTTAGGTTGCTTCCATTTCTTGGCTATTGTAAATAGTGCTGCGATAAACATAGGGATGCATATGTCTTTTTCAAACTGTGCTGCTGCATTCTTAGGGTAAATTCCTAGGAGTGGAATTCCTGGGTCAAATGGTATTTCTATTTTGACTTTTTTGAGGAACCTCCATACTGCTTTCCACAATGGATGAACTAATTTACATTCCCACCAACAGTGTAGGAGGGTTCCCCTTTCTCCATATCCTCGCCAACATTTGTTGTTGTTTGTCTTTTGGATGGCGGCCATCCTAACTGGTGTGAGGTGATATCTCACTGTGGTTTTAATTTGCATTTCTCTGATGATTAGTGATGTGGAGCATCTTTTCATGTGCCTGTTGGCCAACTGAATTTCTTCTTTGGAGAAGTGTCTGTTTAGCTCCTCTGCCCATTTTTTAATTGGCTTATTTGCTTTTTGTTTGTTGAGGTGCATAAACTCTTTATATAATTTAGATGTCAACCCCTTATCGGTATGTCATTTATGAATATATTTTCCTATACTGTAGGATGTCTTTTTGTTCTACTGATGGTGCCCTTTGCTGTACAGAAGCTTTTTAGTTTGATATAGTCTCACGTGTTCATTTTTGCTTTTGTTTCCCTTGCCCAGGGAGATATGTTCATGAAGAAGTTGCTCATATTTATGTCCAAGAGATTTTTGCCTATGTTTATTTCTAAGAGTTTTATAGCTTCATGACTTACATTCAGGTCTTTGATCCATTTTGAGTTAACTTTTGTGTCTGGGGTTAAAGAATAATCCAGTTTCATTCTCTTACATGTAGCTGTCCAGTATTGCCAACATCGGCTGTTGCAGAGGCTGTCATTTCCCCATTCTATATCCATGGCTCCTTTATCGTATATTAATTGACCATTTATGCTTGGGTTTATATCATTGCTCTCTAGTCTTTTTCATTGGTCTATGGGTCTGTTCTTGTGCCAGTACCAAATTGTCTTGATTACTGTGGCTTTGTAGTAGAGCTTGAAGTCAGGGAGCATAATTCCCCCCACTTTATTCTTCCTTCTCAGTATTGCTTTGGCTATTTGGGGTCTTTTGAGGTTACATATGAATTTTAGCATGATTTCCTCTAGTTAATTGAAGAATCCTTTGGTATTTTGATAGGGATTGCATTGAATCTGTAGATTGCTTTAGGGAGGATGGCCATTTTGACAATATTAATTCTTCCTATCCATGAACATGGGATGTGTTTCCATTTATTGGTATCTTCTTTAATTTCTCTTATGAGTGTCTTGTAATTTTCAGAGTATAAGTCTTTCATTTCCTTGGTAAAGTTTATTCCTAGGTATTTTATTCTTTTTGATGCAATTGTGAATGGAATTGTTTTCCTGATTTCTCTTTCTCCTAGTTCACTATTGGTGTATAGAAATGCAACAGATTTCTGTGTATTCATTTTGTATCGTGCAACTTTACTGAATTCATATATTAGATCTAGTAGTTTGGAGTGGATACTTTAGGGTTTTTTATGTACAATAACATGTCATCTGCAAACAGTGACAGTTTGACTTTTTCCTTGCCAATCTGGATGCCTTTTATTTCTTTGTGTTGTCTGATTGCTGCGGCTAGGACCACCAATACTATGTTGAATAAAAGTGGGGAGCATGGGCATCCTTGTCTTGTTCCCAATCTTAGAGGAAAAGCTTTCAGCTTCTCGCTGTTAAGTATGATGTTGGCTGTGGGTTTGTCATATATGGCCTTTATTATGTTGAGCTACTTGCCCTCTATACCCATTTTGTTGAGAGTTTTTATCATGAATAGATGTTGAATTTTGTTAAATGCTTTTTCAGCATCTATGGACATGATCATGTGGTTTTTGTTCTTCTTTTTGTTGATGTGGTGGATGATGTTGATGAATTTTCGAATGTTGTACCATCCTTGTATTCCTGAGATGAATCCCACTTGATCATGATGGATGATCATTTTGATGTATTTTTTAATTTGGTTTCCTAATATTTTGTAGAGTATTTTTGCATTTATGTTCATCAGAGATATTGGTCTGTTATTTCCTTTTTTGTGGTGTCTTTGCCTGGTTTTGTTATTAGAGTGATGTTGGCCTCATAGAATGAGTTTGGGAGTATTCCCTCCTCTTCTACTTTTGGAAAACTTTAATGAGGATGGGTATTAAGTCTTCACTAAATGTTTGATAAAATTCAACAGTGAAACCGTTTGGTTCAGGGTTTTGTTCTTAGGTAGTTTTTTGATTACCAATTCAATTTCTTTGATGGTAATTGTTCTATTCAGATTTTCTGTTTCTTCCTGGGTCCTCCTTTGAAGATTATATTTTTCTAGAAAGTTGTCCATTTCTTCTAGGTTATCCAGTTTGTTACCATACAATTTTTCATAGTATTCTCTCATAATTCTTTGTATTTCTGTGATGTCTGTTGTGATTTTTCCTTTCTCATTTCTGATTCTGTTTATGTGTGTAGACTCTCTTTTTTTCTTGATAAGTTTGGCTAGGGGTTTATCTATTTTGTTTATTTTCTCAAAGAACCAGCTCCTGCTTTCATTGATTCTATTGTTTTATTCTTCTCAATTTTATTTATTTCTGCTTTAATCTTTATTATATCCCTCCTTCTACTGACTTTGGGCCTCATTTGTTCTTCCTTTTCTAGTTTCATTCTTTGTGAGTTTAGACTGGACTGTTCATTTGGGATTGTTCTTTCCTGATGTAGGCCTGTATTGCAATATATTTCCCTCTTAGCACGGCCTTCACTGCATCCCACAGATTTTGTGGTGTTGAATTATTTTCATTTGTCTCCATATATTTCTTGATCTCTGGTTTTATTTGGTCAGTGATCCATTGGTTATTTAGGAGCATGTTGTGAAGCCTCCATGTGTTTGTGGGATTTTCATTTTCTTTGTATAATTTATTTCTAGTTTCATACCTTTGTGATCTGAGAAGCTGGTTGGTACAGTTTCAATCTTTGAATTTACTGAGGTTCTTTTTGTGGCCTAGTATATGATCTATTCTTGAAAATGTTCCATGTTCACTTGAGAAGAATGTGTATCCTGTTGCTTTTGGATGGAGTCTTTTGTAGATGTCTGTTAGGTCCATCAGTTCCAACACGTTCAGTGCCTCTGTCCCTTTATTTATTTTCTTTCTGGTTGATCTGTCCTTTGGAGTGCTTGGTGTGTTTAAGTCTCCCAAAATGAATGCATTGCAGTCTATTTCCCCCTTTAATTCTGTTAGTATTTGTTTTACATATATAGGTGCTCCTGTGTTGAGTGCATAGATATTTATAATAGTTATATCCTCTTGTTAGAATGACCCCTTTATCATTATGTAATGTCCTTCTTTGTCTCTTGTGACTTTGTTTTGAGGTCTATTTTGTCTGATACAAGTACTGCAACTCCTGCTTTTTTCTCACTATTAGTTGCATGAAATATCTTTTTCCATCCCTTTACTTTCAGTCTGTGTATGTCTTTGGGTTTGAAGTGAGTCTCTTGTATGCAGCATATAGATAGGTCTTGTTTTTTGATTCATTGTGTGACTCTATGTCTTTTGATTGGTGCATTCAGACCATTTACATTTAGGGTTATTATCAATAGGTATGTACTTATTGCCATTGCAGGCTTTAGATTTGTAGCTACCAATGGTTCAAGGGTAATTCCCTTACTATCTAACAGTCTAATTTAACTCACTTTGTATGCTATTACAAACATAACCTAAAACTTCTTTTTTTTTTTCTTTTTCTTTCTCCTCCATTCTTTGTATTTTATGAATCATATTCTGTACTCTTTGTCTATCTCTTGGGTGACATCTATTTAGTCTTAGGAACACTTCCATCTATAGGAGTCCCTACAAAATGCAGTGTAGAGGTGGTTTGTGGGAGGTAAATTCTCTCAGCTTTTGCTCATCTGAAAATTGTTTAATTCCTCCTTCAAATTTAAATGATAACCTTGCCGGGTAGAGTATTCTTAGTTCAAGGCCCTTCTGCTTCATTGCATTAAATATATCATGCCACTCCCTTCTGACTTGTAAGGTTTCTGTTGAGAAATATGATGATAGCCTGATGGGTTTTCCTTTGTGTGTGATCTTTTTTCTCTCTCTAGCTGCTTTTAAAAGTCTGTATTTATCCTTGATCTTTGCCATTTGAATTTATATGTCTTGATGTTGTCTTCCTTGGGTTCCTTGTGTTTGGAGATCTGTGCACCTCCATGGCCTGAGAGACTATCTCCTTCCTCAGATTGGGGAAGTTTTCAGCAATTACCTCCTCTATGACACTTTCTATCCCTTTTTTTCTCTCTTCTTCTTCTGGCACCCCTATAATGCGAATATTGTTCCATTTGGATTTGTCACACTGTTCTGTCAATATTCTTTCATTCTTAGAGAATTTTTTCTCTCTGTGCCTCAGCTTCTTTGTATTCCTCTTCTAATTTCTTTTCCATTTACCATCTCTGCTACTACAACTAATGTGCTTTTAAATCCCTTCATTGTATGTTTCATTTCAGATATGGAATTTCTTAATGATTGAATATCCATCTTAAATTTGTTCCTGAGTTGTTGAATATTTTTCTGTATCTCCATAAGCATGTTTATGATTTTTATTTTGAACTCTCTTTCAGGAACATTGGTGAGTTTAGTCTCATTTGATCCTATTTCTGGGGTTTGTGAGATTTTGGTCTGAACCGTGTTCTTTTGGTGTTTCATATTTCTGTGTGGTGTCCTCTATTGCCCAGAAGCTCCAGTCTCTGGAGCTTCTCAGCCCCTAGAGAGAGGTTGGGGGTCATAGGGGAGCAGTGCTGGTGCCTGGGGGGAGGAAAGATCTGTTTCCTGACTCCCATCTGCAGTGCCTGTCTCCAGTATCAGAGCCAGTGGGCTGAGTGCACAAGTGTAAGCCTGTGTGCTTGGCATCTCTAGCTGTTGTAGGGGGTGCCTCCCTCTGGCTGGCCTGAAGCCAGAGCAGTGACTGCCGTTTTGTGAGCCAGTGCTGGCAGGCCAGGAGGAAGGCTCGGCAGGCTGCGTGTCACAGTGGAGGACCTCAGAGCTGAGTAGCTAGCCAGGGGTTGGAGCACCTGAAGCTCCCCAAAGTTCCCAATTTGCTGGGCAGAGCGCGCCCAGACAACCTTGTCTGCCTGTCCCTTCTCCAGCGCAGCAAGCTCTGTGCAAACCACGCCGCTTCAGCAGCCCTCTCATTGCTAGAAAGCCTGTCAGACCGCCTGCCTTTCCCTTGTCCCAGAGCGGCTGCGTGTGGATCCAGTCCTCCACAAATGGCTTGAATCTGTCTCTCAAGCACTCTGCCTGTCCCAGCTCCCCATCCTCCAGAGCACCACACTATGTAGGTTTCTGCTTGCAAAGCATATCTCCAGGGCTAGGCTCTCAGCAGTCCCAGGCTTCCACCCCCTCCCTGCTCCGTTTCTCTTCCTCCCTCCGGTGACCTGGGGTGGGGGAAGGGCTCAGTTCCTGCCAGATCAAGGCTTTTGTATGTTACCCTGTTTCATGAGGTCTGTTCTGTTTTTGAGGTCTGTGTGCAGTCTGGTGCAACCTTCTTTCCTGTTGCTGTTTTTGGGTTAGTTGTATTAACTATATTTTCACACTATCTGTGGTTTGGGGAGGAGTTCTCTGTCTCACCTCTCATGCTGCCATCTTGAATCTTCTGATATATATATATTTATCTTTTTAGCACAATACCACAGCAATTTGTTTTAAGTGTTATGTGTTGTTAGGGGTGGAGAAGTGTGGAGGAGAGGATGGTGGGACCAAAACATCTGGTTTCATAACAGTTCCTTCTTCTGTCCTTTCTTTCTCTCCAAAGAATGCCCCTAGGAACAATGCATTGACAGCCCATGTCTGACTGACCAGACAAGCACACACACACTTTTCCTATCCGGGAAGTCTGTGTCTCTAAGAAGACTAATAACATGATCTCATTCCACTTACACTTCAATTGAACTTGCAAACGAAATCTGCAGACTATGATGATCAATTGTATTTCTTCGCTTGATTCAACCTCAAAGCTTCACCTCCAAAATGCTGACTCTGTAAACTTGCTGAAACTAATGTGAGCTTTTCTTTAAGCAAGTGTGTCCTGATCAGGTTGCCACTTTTTTGTCTTTGTTGTTTTCATCAAAATGAATATGAGCTCAAACACTGGGTGGAGTTAGCCCCTATGATTATTACAAACTACTTGTAAGAGTGAATCCATGAAAGGATTAGATCCTGATGACTCTGTCCTCTTTAACAGTTACAGCAGTTGGAGACAATAACAAAAACAAATATTAGGTGCTTATTCTGTGCCATGCACTGAGCTAGATAGTAAGGATACAAGTTGAATAAAACCTAACTGCTTCCCCTCCCCAAAGGGCTCATCATTAATTCAACAAATTAATGTGTCAAGTGTTATTTTATATTTTGGGGATACAGTAGTGAGCATTATATGCCCTTTTGGAGATTACATTCCTTAGGTAATTTTTAAAAAACGGATAAGAGTTTTTAGATGGTGAGAAAATTGTATAAAATAAAATTTAAAAACTGGGAAATGGGTAGGAAATCCAATGGTGGGAGGGTGTTGATATTTTAAATGGGGTGATCAGGAATGGTCTCACCAAGTAGGTGATATTTGAACAAAAATCCAAAAAAGAGAGAATGATCTAAAGGGGATATCTGAGAAAAAGTAACCAAGGGAGAAGGAAGAACAAGTGAAAAATACTTGGGGCTGGAGTTTGCCTGGCATTAGAGGACCAGCAAGGAGGCCAGTGTAGGTAGAAAGGAGGGAGAAAGCAGTAGGAGAGAGGTCACAAAGGCAGTTAGGAGCCAGATCATGGTGAGTCTTCCTAGGCATGGTAACGATTTTAGCCTTAACTTGGAATGAACTGTGGAGCCTCTAGAAGGTTTTGAACAGAAGCATGAATTGATTTGACTTAAAAGTGTTTCAGCAGATATATATATTTATCTGCTTTGATGGTGAAGAGGTTATCTCAGTTTTCCAGGCAAGAGATGATATGGAATGGACCAGGGTAGTAGCAGAGGAAGTGGCAAGACAAGGTCAAACCTTGGATATATTAGAGCTTCTGGATTATATAAAAAAGAAAACCTGCTAAATAAAAAGGAAAGAAAGGAAGGAAGGAAGTTAGGAATTTAGGAAGGAAAGAAAATTAAACAGAATAGTGGGAAATCTCATGAAATCAACAAGGATCCTGGGAAAAGAATAGGAACAAGGCCAAATGAGCAGTATCCCTGGAATGCATGAGTTTTACCAGTTGCTTTTGACTCTACACTACTTTGCTTAAGATTAAAATAACCAGGAGGGTCTCCCTTTCCAAGCTTGGGTCACATGCCCTTGGTCATACTGCCTATGCCCAGCAGTAGAGAGTAAGAGCCAAGGGCTTCTTCAGGGGAAGTCCAAGGCAGCTTGATTTACCACCACCATTCCCCAGACCCCCAGGATGGCACTAGATAGGATAGAGAAAACACCCCAAAAGGAATGTTCTTAGGAAGGAAGGATAAATGCCAGGAAGCTTACTCTAGGAAGCAATTTACGTCCAGCGGATAAAGGCAGAATTATAAACAACAGATATCTCAGAATAAAAGTGGTCTCATAAATTGACCCATGCTTTTCAGTAAAGAGGTATTGGTGGCATCTGATTATCACTTTACCTATCTCTAGATATAAATATAATCCTAGTACCACCAGATTACAGTGGAGATTAGTTTATTTTGCTTCCAAGTCATCACATTTACAAATTTTTGCTTAAAAGGTCCTAAACGTCTAGATAAACTATTTTGAAAAATATTTAATTTTTAAGCCTCCATAATATACATAACACAAACACACCTTCTCCTCCAGAAGAGTCAAAGAAAGTATACCTGAATTTGAATGATTTGGATAGCCTTGTGAACTGCTGCCTATAAACAGCTGAATAAAAGTCTAACTGTATCATCTTAAATCATTCTTTATAAACATCTGAATAAAGGTCTAACTATATCATCTTAAATCATTCTTTTCACTCTCTCCAGATAGTTCCTGTCCTTTGAACAGGAAATAGACATGACAAAATATGATAAAGAGTCACTCACTCTCTTATGCTTTCTCATATCCATTTCCTGTTCAAAGAACAGGAACTATCTAGAGAGCGCAAAAAGAATGACTTAAGACGATATATTTAGACCTTTATTCTGAGTATGTAAACCCTCTAGATCTATCTCCAGGGCACAAGCTGGTGATAAAAGACTTCAGACTTTCCAAAAGAGCAGCTGATATTCCAGTCTAGTTAACTTTGCCACATCAGAATGCAGACCCAGAGATACCAGATCTTCCAACTTTTCAAAAGAAGCTGAGAACGAAGATTTTTATGTGAAACCTCTGGATTTTAAATGCAGGAAATTTTGTTTTGGAGTTTGCTTTTTAACACAATGCTGGAAACTGTTGTTTCAGTTTTTGAAAACTGTATAGGTCAAATAAAACACCTAAATGTGATCTCTGTTCTGCATTCCACATACCTTCAACGTCTGATCAGACCTTAACAGAGATGACTAGAGTTCCAGGATGATGGTGGCATGAGCAGGGTGGCAGAAATCTCCTCCCAAAACCATATGTACTTATGAAAATACAAGTATAACTATTCCTAAAAAAGAGACCAGAAGATACAGGACAGCACATAAGCTGCAGCTACACCTGAGAGGACTCGGCACCCTGTGAAGCGGGTAAGATACAGAACCGCGACCCTGCGGACATGAGCACTCCTCCACCCCAGCGCATCGGCAGGAGGAGAGGATTCACAGCTGGGAGGGAGTGGAAGTAAAGGCCCGTGAAATAACCAGCCCCAGTGATCTGCGCCGGGAGCGCTGACACACATTGCGTGGTGTAGCGGAGATTGGAGCGACAGAGGGTGCAGGATCTGAGCAGGGAACGCACCTGGGTCCTTGCAGCCAGCACCCGGGAAGAAAAAAAAAAAAAAAGAAAAGCGCTTGCTTTTTCCAGCGGTCTTAAAGAGACAGGAGCCCAGGGAGGAGCCGGATCGCCCCAGCACACTCAGCCCAGCAGGCTGGGAGTCCTGGGGAGTTTCGGACCCCTTAGCTGGCAACTGGGAAAGGGTGGCCACACTTAGACTTTCCACAGAGATCAACAGCCTCCCTTCGTTCCCACCCCGGCCAGAGCTATAAAGGGCCCTGTGGAGTGGTGCGGCCAGGGCTGCGGAATAGTGGAGCAACAGCGCCACCTACAGCATTCCCACAGAATCTACTCCTGGTGGGCGTTTTCTTTGTTTTTTTGTTTTTTCTTCTCTTTCTTCTTTCTTTTCTTTCTTTTTTTTTCCTTTTAAAGTCTTAAAGAGCCCAGCTGACATACGTGGCACCTACCAGAGACCACTTCTATAGCCACGAAAAGACAGAGGAATATGGTCCAGACTAAGATCACCCAGGCAACCCCAGAGAGGGAGCCTGAAGGGATGGAAATGCACAATCTTCCTGAAAAGGAATTCAGAATAAAAGTTATAACCATACTGATGGATCTACAGAGAAATGTGCAAGAGCTGAGGGAGGAAGTGAGGGAGGTGAGGAAAGACAATGCAGAAATCAGACAAGCGATCGATGGGCTTAACAGCAGACTGGATGAGATGCAAGAGACTGTTAATGGAATAGAAATCAGAGAACAGGAATACAGAGAAGCTGAGGCAGAGAGAGATAAAAGGATCTCTAGGAATAAAAGAATATTAAGAGAACTGTGTGACCAATCCAAACAGAACAATATTCGCATTATAGGAGTACCAGAGGAAGAAGAGAGAGAAAAAGGGATAGAAAGTGTCTTTGAAGAAATAATTGCTGAAAACTTCCCTATGTTGGGGAAGGAAATAGTCTCGCAGTCCACAGAAGCCCACAGATCTCCCAACACAAGGGACCCAAGGAAGACAACACCAAGACACATAATAATTAAAATGGCAAAGATCAAAGATAAAGACAGAGTATTAAAGGCAGGTAGAGAGAGAAAAAAGATCACCTACAAAGGAAAACCCATCAGACTATCATCAGACTTCTCAACAGAAACCTAACAGGCCAGAAGAGAATGGCATGACATATTTAATGTAATGAAACAAAAGGGCTTCGAACCAAGAATATTGTATGCAGCACGATTATCATTTAAATATGATGGAGGGATTAAACAATTTCCAGACAAACGAAAGTTGAGAGAGTTTGCCTCTCATAAACCACCACTACAGGATATCTTAAACGGACTGCTCTAGAGGGAAGCACCCCTCAGGCTAAAAAGATGTCACCAGAGAAAATGAAATCATAGCAAAGAAAGCAGACCATCCAAATACTAACTGAAGGCAAAGAATAAATCACCTAGTATATAAACAATGGAGGAGGAAGAATAAGAAGGGAGAAAATAAAGAAACATCAGACGGTGTTTATGATAACTTAATAACAAAGTTAAGTTAGATTGTTAGATAGTAAAGAAGCAACCCTTGAACCTTTGGCAACCACGAATCTAAAGCCAACAATGGCAATAAGTACATATCTATCGATAATCACCCTAAATGTAAATGGACTGAATGCACCAATCAAAAGACACAGAGTAACAGAATGGATAAAAAAGCAAGACCCATCTATATACTGCTTACAAGAGACTCACCTCAAACCCAAAGATATACACAGACTAAAAGTGAAGGGATGGAAAAAGATATTTCATGCAAACAACAAAGAGAAAAAAGAAGGTGTTGCAGTACTTGTATCAGACAAAACAGACTTCAAAATGAAGAAAGTAGCAAGTGATAAAGAAGGAAATTACATAATGATAAAGGGGTCAGTCCAAAAAGAAGATATAACCATTATAAATATATATGCACCCAACACAGGAGCGCCAGCATATGTGAAACAAATACTAACAGAATTAAAGGAGGAAATAGACATTAATGCATTCATTTTAGGAGACTTCAACACACCACTCACTCCAAACGACAGATCAACCAGACAGAGAAGAAGTAAAGACACAGAGGCACTGAACAACACACTAGAACAGATGGACCTAACAGACATCTACAGAACTCTGCACCCAAAAACAGCAGGATACACATTCTTCTCAAGTGCACATGGTACATTTTCCAGAATAGACCACATACTAGGTCACAAAAAGAACCTCAGTAAATTCAAAAATATTGATATCCTACCAGCCAACTTCTCAGATGAAAAAGGTATAAAACTAGAAATAAATTTTAGAAAGAAATCAAAAAGGCTCACAAATACATGGAGACTTAATAACATTCTCCTAATTAATCAATGGGTTAACGACCAAATCAAAACAGAAATCAAAGAATATATGGAGACTAATGACAACAACAACACAAAGCCACAACTTCTGCGGGACGCAGCAAAGGCAGTTCTAAGGGGAAAGTATATTGCAATCCAGGCCTAAAGAAGGAAGAACATCCCCAAATGAATAGTCTAAAGACACAATTAGTTGAAATTGGAAAAAGAAGAACAAAAGAGGCCCAAAGTCACCAGAAGGAGGGATATAGTAAAGATCAGAGAAGAAATAAATACAATTGAGAAGAATAAAACAATAGAAAAAATCAGTGAAACCAAGAGCTGGTTCTTTGAAAAAATAAACAAAATAGATAAACCCGTAGCCAGACACATTAAGAGAAAAATAGAATCTACACACATAAACAGAATCAGAAATGAGAAAGAAAAAATAATGATGGACCCCCAACAGAAATACAAAGAATTATAAGAGAATATTATGAGAATCTATATGCCAACAAGCTGGAAAACCTAGAAGAAATGGACAACTTCTTAGAAAAATGCAACCTTCCAAGACTGACCAAGTGAGAAACAGAAAAACTAAACAGACCAATCACCAGCAACGAAATTGAAGCAGTAATCAAAAAACTACCCAAGAACAGAACCCCCAGACCTGATGGATTCACTTCTGAATTCTACCAGACATATAGAGAAGAAATAACACCCATTCTCCTTAAAGTTTTTCAAAAAATAGAAGAGGAGGGAATACTTCCAAACTCATTCTATGAAGCCAGCATCACTCTAATACCAAAACCGGGCAAAGACCTCACCAAAAAAGAAAATTACAGACCAATATCCCTAATGAACGTAGATGCAAAAATACTCAACAAAATATTAGCAAACCGAATTCAAAAACACATCAAGAGGATCATACACCATGATCAAGTGGGATTCATCCCAGGGATGCAAGGATGGTACAACATTCGAAAATCCATCAACATCATCCACCACATCAACAAAAAGAAGAACAAAAACCACATGATCATCTCCATAGATGCTGAAAAGGCATTTGACAAAATTCAGCATCCATTCATGATTAAAACTCTCAACAAAATGGGTATAGACAGCAAGTACCTCAACATCATAAAGGCCATATATGACAAACCCACAGCTAACATCATACTTAACAGCGAGAAGCTGAAAGCTTTTCATCTAAGATCGGGAACAAGACAGGGATGCCCACTCTCTCCACTGTTATTCAACATAGTACTGGAGGTCCTAGCCACAGCAATCAGACAAAACAAAGACATACAAGGCATCCAGATTGGTAAAGAAGAAGTCAAATTGTCACTATTTGCAGATGACATGATACTGTACATAAAAAACCCTAAAGATTCCATTCCAAAACTACTAGAACTAATATCTGAATTCAGCAAAGTTGCAGGATACAAAATTAACACACAGAAATCTGTTGCTTTCCTATACACTAATGATGAACTAACAGAAAGAGAAATCAGAAAAACAATTCCATTCACAATTGCATCAAAAAGAATAAAATACCTAGGAATAAACCTAACGAAGGAAGTGAAAGACCTGTACTCTGAAAACTACAAGACACTCCTAAGAGAAATTAAAGAGGACACTAACAAATGGAAATGCATCCCATGCTCTTGGCTAGGAAGAATCAATATTGTCAAAATGGCTATACTACCTAAAGCAATCTACAGATTCAATGCAATCCCTATCAAACTACCAACAGCTTTCTTCAATGAACTGGAACAAATAATTCTAAAATTCATATGGAACCACAAAAGACCCCAAATAGCCAAAGCAATCCTGAGAAGGAGGAATAAAACAGGGGGAATTACGCTCCCTGACTTCAAGCTCTACTACAAAGCCACAGTAATCAAGACAATTTGGTATTGGCACAAAAACAGACCCACAGACCAGTGGAACAGAATAGAAAATCCAAACATTAACCCAACCATATACAGTCAATATTTGATAAAGGAGCCTTGGATATACAGTGGGGAGATGACAGCCTTTTCAGCAGCTGGTGTTGGCAAAGCTGGACAGCTACATGTAAGAGAATGAAACTGGACTACTGTCTAGCCCCATACACAAAGGTAAACTCAAGGTGGATCAAAGACCTGAATGTAAGTCATGAAACCATAAAACTCTTAGAAAAAAACATAGGCAAAAATCTCTTGGACATAAACATGAGCGACTTCTTCATGAACATATTCCCCGGGCAAGGGAAACAAAAGCAAAAATGAAGAAGTGGAACTATATGAAGCTGAAAAGCTTCTGTACAGCAAAGGACACCATCAGTAGAATAAAAAGACATCCTACAGTATGGGAGAATATATTCATAAATGACGTATCCGATAAGCGGTTGACATCCAAAATATATAAAGAACTCACGCACCTCAACAAACAGAAAGCAAATAATCCAATTAAGAAATGGGCAGAGGACATGAATAGACACTTCTCTAAAGAAGAAATTCAGATGGCCAACAGGCACATGAAAAGATGCTCCACATTGCTAATCATCAGAGAAATGCAGATTAAAACCACAATGAGATATCACCTCACACCAGTGAGGATGGCCAACATCCAAAACACAAACAACAACAAATGTTGGCGAGGATGTGGAGAAAAGGGAACCCTCCTACACTGCTGGTGGGACTGCAAATTAGTTCAACCATTGTGGAAAGCAGTATGGAGGTTCCTCAAAAAACTCAAAATAGAAATACCATTTGACCCAGGAATTCCACTCCTAGGAATTTACCCTAAGAATGCAGCAGCCCAGTTTGAAAAAGACAGATGCACCCCTATGTTTATCGCAGCACTATTTACAATAGCCAAGAAATGGAAGCAACCTGAGTGTCCATCAGTAGATGAATGGATAAAGAAGATGTGGTACATATACACAATGGAATATTATTCAGCCATAAGAAGAAAATAAATCCTACCATTTGCAACAACATGGATGGAGCTAGAGGGTATTATGCTCAGTGAAATAAACCAAGTGGAAAAGGACAAGTATCAAATGAGTTCACTCATACTTGGAGCATAAGAGCAAAGAAAAAAACTGAAGGAACAAAGCAGCAGCAGACTCACAGAACCCAAGAATGGACTAACAGTTACCAAAAGGAAAGGGACTGGGGAAGATGGGTGGGAAGGGAGGGATAAGGGGGAAAAAGGGGCATTACGATTAGCAGATGTAATGTTGGGGGGGCACGGGGAGGGCTGTACAACTCAGAGAAGACAAGTAGTGATTCTATAGCATCTCACCATGCTGGATGGACAGACTGTAATGGGTTATGGGGGACCTGATGAAGGGGGTAGTTTAATCACCATAATATTGCACATGTAATTGTAGATTAATGATACCAAAATAAATTATAAAAAAATAAAAAATAAATAAAAATAAAAAGGAACAGTTAAAAAAAAACAGAGATGACTAGATGCCTTGATTTGTTTTTCCTGTTTCCAATAATAACAGCACAACCCTTTCCTCACTTTCTGTGAACTGTCTGACATCTACAGCAAAGACATGTGATTCCTTGAGAATTCCTCTCATACTTCAACTGCAACCAAAATGATCAGTGCTTTTCAAACAATTTCAAAATTTCATTTTCCAGTGAAGATATGGCAGGTGCCCAGCTTGCTGCTGATCCCTTTATAATGTCCAGACAAAGGGAGAATTTTGGAACTGCTTAGGGTGAGACAGTGTGGTGACAGGCAGTTGATAAGGGTTAGGGTAACTCAAAAAAGGGAACTGAGCATAAGGAAAAAATACACTGACAGGGGACCTCAGGAAAAAAAGGCACAATACAAACGAGGCCCTTCCAAATTCTTCAGTCCTTTCTTCCTCAGCCCATCTCCGTAGTTATTTTAGATGCACAAATTGGCTTCTTTAAGCCAACCAAGCACCATGAACACCAGGCCTTGTGCAAGACACAATGGACAAATATATATGTGTCTGAATTTCCAAAAGAAATGACTTGAGAAGAAATTTATATGGAATGTGCTCAGAGAATTGGTTAGTCAGTGGAGATTAATGTAAATATCTTAAAAGGTATTTATAAGTGACCTAATCCAGACAACTAGGCTTCTTTTTAGATTTTTTCTCAGAACAGTGGAAGCCTTATTCACAAGCTTTCCATCCCGTGGTTAAGGATGTTGTAGAATCATTTCCTCTCCACAATGCAAACCGGGCACATAACTTACCCACTTCAGGTGAATGACAAACCGCAGTCAGGAGAGGGAACAATAGGGCACTTCCCTGAGAAAGTGCTTTTCATCCTCTCAAAACACTCACAGACATTAACCAATTAATTGGTGAAGGAAGTCAGCCTTTTTTTTTAACAAACAAATGAGAAAACTGAAGATATTTAAAAGCTTTCCCTACAAAGGGATTCAGTGTCTGATTCTGAATTA
>JAVSCE010016697.1:0-53293 GCA_032199065.1 Smutsia gigantea | reverse complement strand
TTATGCCACACTTTTACAAGCCAGGTCCGTTATAATTCTAATGTAATGTTATATGACAATTATACATCCAAAGAAATCTAAAAGAAAATCAGCGAGGTACGTTGATTCGAACAATTCCAAGAATCAATTCAAATAATACCCAGTCATGTCTCCTGTGAAACACTGAAGAAAAACAGCTGTGTTACACTTTCAGGAACTCTTCCCTAGGAAAATAAGTGAGAAAGGAGAAAGCCTAAAGCATGTATTTTGGGAGACTTCTAAAATACCACGGAACAAAGTCGTCTAGACAGCATGACCTTGATAACGCAGAATAAGACGAAACTCTTTCAAACGTTGTTCGTGAACAGCTTTTAATGAATGGGAAAATGCTACATAAAAAGTGCTACCAGTTATAAAAGGCAATACACAAAAATACTAGTGGACTTTGCTGGGTAGTGGAGTGGGAGTGATATTTACATTCTTATTTACATTTTCTGAGTGGTCAACATTTATACACTTGGCATCTTGAGATTCATTTAATGAACAAACAGTTAAAATAAGTCCCGCAGGAAGACTTGGCACAATGACTAAAAAAAGGAAGGAAGGAAGGAAGGAGGCAGGGCGGGAGGGAGGAGAAGGAGGGAAGGAGGAAAGGAGGAAAGAGGTGGAGGAGGAAAAGGGAGGGGGAGGAAAGGAGGGATGCAGGGGAGGGGAGAGGAGGATGTGGGGTAGGGGTGCTCTACTGCTCTCCAGGCTCTGCCCCTAACAGGGAGCGAAGGAGGGAGGGGCTGGAGGGGCAGGCCTCCCTCTCCTCCCTTCAGGCCCCAGCCCAAGGGATAGTGGGCAGCCGGAGGAGCAGGACGGAAGCAAGAAGGTGCATTGCTTTTCCTGGGTAGGGCTCTGGGGAGGCTTGTTGGAGAAGGAAGCTTTACTTGATTTCCTGAAGAGCTCTGGAGAGTCTAGGAAGGTGCTTCTAGGGTTCCACAAAAAGTGAAGTATTTTCTAGCAGAGCAAACTAGGAAGATATAAACAGTCTGAGGAACTTATCGGTTGTTCTTTTACCCTTTTTGACTCCCTGGGGTCCTAATTAAGAGTGATGTTTTTAGAAAGGGAAAGAAGAAAAGAAAAGGCTTGAAAGCTACAGCTGTGGCCCAGGACTCTGGGTGAACAGCTCAGGAGAGGCAGTGCCAAGGCCTGAGTACATGTGCCTAGGGAACATAGGAGCCTTCTCGCAGGCTTTGGGGAAGGGGAGCTGGGCACTGGACTTGGCACTGTGTCCGCTCGTGCAGGGCGCACGGCATGAGTGGGTTGGCTGGGGTGAGGAGAGCTGAGTGGGAGCATGCTGGAAGAGTGGGGGCTGGCTGCAGTTGGCGGGGCTGAGGAGTCCGGGCTGGCCCTGGAAGGGAGGTTGCCCAGCCTAGAGGCTGTTGCTTAGCCGGCCGGCAGGTCTGGCCCCTCCGGCGTTGCCAGAGTGCTCTGTGGGTCTTCCCAGCAGCCTGCCAGGCGGCATGTGGTCTGGATGGCTTCCCAAGGAATGTAATCAAGATGTAAATGGGGGACCAGGAGGAGCTGGTCCATAGGGTCGTCACCTCCTCAGGCCTCTGTGGACTCAGGCATGCTTGGACCGGCCTGACCGGGCAAATATCCTGCTTGGGCTCTGCTCTGGGGCAGAGGGGCTGTGAGTGCTGGCTTCCTGCTCAGCGGGTCCTGTGAGATGGGAGATGCCTAGTGGGGCACGCCCGGAGGTGCCTCCCTGGCCCCTTTCCCTACACCCAGCAAGGGGGATCTCTCCCCTGGTGTGGGAAGTGGTCTGGGGACATCTGGCAGAAATTTGCAGGGGCTTCCAGAAGGCTTTTCCCTATTAGTAGAGTTCAAAGGAAATCTATCAGGAGACCAGTTGCCACGAGTCCAGAGGCCTAGGCAGTGCTTAGCCCAAACAGGACGGCCGCCTTTGGGTTCATCTGCCCAAGTCCTCTGGGACCAAGGTGTTGGGACATAGGACTGGCTGAGGTGGTGGACTGGATGCACCGTCAGGTGGCCTTTTGCCCCTTTTGTGACAGGTACTGCCCTGAGTCCTGACTCTCCTGCTGAGACAGGGACTGTGGGTGTAGTTAGAGTAGGGGGAGGGCCTCCGGAAAAAGCAAGGCAGAATACTTGCAGTCAGAGCAATGTCACTACATGCCAGGAAACCCCCTACCAAAACTCTGTGTTAAACATTAAGCTCTAGAGTCATTCTTCAGTAAGATCAGTGGGTCTTCCCCAGATAAAGAAGAGTACCCCATGTTGTTATTAGGCTAATCACGTGTAAGATTGACTTTAACATGCTAAAAGGCCCAGGCCTGTGTGCTGTCTTTCCTCTTTCAGATCTGATGGGGTGGTTTTGCAAACCGGGCAACTAATTTAGCATGCAGACCCAGCTGTAAACAACATAGTAAAAGGCAGGAAAGATTCCACCTTAAAGATAAGATTGCATTTTAACACCCAGGAAGTTTAAGAAGCAAGATTCTTAACTCACTCTCTAGGAAACAGACAATACCTCATCCCACGTTGGGGGCTGGGCACGCTGCCTTCTGATATGCCCCTAGACCAAGACACTGGTATCCCAGAGAGAAATCAAGGCAGGAAATTCCTTATGTTAAGTTACTTGTAAATATTCTAGGACTGCTTAATAAGTCCACACCCCTAAGCTTTTTTCATGTTCTCGAAAAATCCTCATCTGCCTATAAAACCCCCTGGACTACGCACCACACCGGACTCTCTTGTCCCCTCCTGGCGTGAGCAGGGAACTCTGTCCTTTCACTTTATTTCTAAATAAAAGCCTGTACCTACCTCTCCTACCCTGAGTGTTTGTGAAGCTCATTCTTCGGCTTCGTGAACAAGAACTCCGGCATCATTACTCAGCACATGACCGTAAAACAATAACACAATAACGTCACCTTTCTTTGCCTCAGTTTTCAAATATGTAATATGGAGGAGGTAATAATGATGCCTGCATCAAAGGAATATAAGAATAAAAGTGCTTATGGCAGTTCATGGCACATAGTAGATGATCAATAGATGTGAGCTATTAATATGTGGATTAAGGAGAGAAAATTCACATTGGGTGGGCTCCTGCGATATGCCTGGTATAGGACTTGGCACTTTACACTGTTATCTCACTTAGTGCCTGCACTTAGAACCATGCCTGGCCCACAGAAAATGTTGCATACATATTTCCTGAACGAATGAATGAAGTCTCACAAAACCCTGTGGAGTGCAGAGTTTTGCAGATGGGGAACCAAGACCAAGAAAGGCTCCATTACATGCTGAGTCGGCCCTATGACTGTGGATTTCAGTCCCAGGAATGTGTTGACAACTTCTTCAGGTAAACCATGGGAGGAGAGGGGTCAAGAATTTCCCTTCCCTATTTACGTCCCGAGATGGATTTTGGAAAAGGTAGAGAGATGCGTGGGTGTACCTGCAGAAACACTAAGCAGTCCAGCCCCCCCAGAAGTGGAGGAGGTTGGAGGAAAGGTGAGAGGCAGTTTGAATTTGCATGGCTTAAGAGAGGTCCTTCTCGGTGAGTGAGGCCGGTGCAGGAGGCAGAGTACTCATTCTGGAATTTGAGAGGTGGGTGAGCAGCCCAGGATCAGGGTTCTCCTGGAACATGGGCAAAGGAAGCCAGAACCTGGGATTCAATATCAACTCCCAGAATTTCACAATGGGCAGGGCCCTTAGAGTTCACCAAGGCCATCCTCGTACAGGTTATTGATGAGGAAACTGAATCCCAGAGAAGGCAAGGGGTTCATTCAACAGACCACGGGCAGATTTGGGACACGATTCCTGGATTCGAGTCAATCAGGCCCAGAAATGTCAGGAAAATCTAACTGGAGGGGCTGTCCAAGGGAGAGAGGGCAAAGTCTGGGCGCTGTCTGTACTGGTTGGAGACAGGCCCCATCCCCAGGCCTGGCCCAGACCCCAGTGTGGCTTTCCGTTACAGTCCAGGACCGCCCTTGGAAGGAAGAAGGGCAAAGATGGAGGCAAGGGGCCTCAACAGCTGCCCAGAATATACCTAGGCTTGCAAGGGTCCCTAGGGGCACTGCGTGGCTCTGGCAGCCTTCACAGGGCTGGGGCTGCCCGGGCCCTTGTTTGTTGACTTTCACTCCTGCCAAGGGGAAGCTGTTCTGGATGGAAACACAAGAGAGTGATTTGTCACTGGTTTCCCCTGGCTCCCACTCTGATATGCCAGCCAACAGGGTGGCTTCCTGCTCCACACTTGCCCCACCTGCAAGGTCACTGTGGTAGCTCATTCCATACAGGGCCTGGAGCCAGGACCTGCCTGCATTGCCCCCTGCTGGAGTGCCAAACCTGAAGACGTCTCTCCCCCCAGCTATTTCTCCATCTTCTTCCACCCAGGCAGTGGCCAAGCTGTGAGGTACCTTGGAGACCCCAGTGCAGCCACCTCCAGCCCCAATTCCACATCAGAGACAGGACCAAAGACTCAGCCAAGGGCACATGGAGCCGCGGCAAATCTGGGACTGGCAGCCAGACCTGTGGACCCCAGGCCATGCCCTTCCTGCTCCTAGAGCTGACTCCTCCCTGTGCTAAAGCGTCAGTCCCTGACATCAGAGCCCAGGCCTGCCTGACCCCTGTGAACCTGACCCCCCAAGGCCTGTCACCAGCCCGGGGTGACATGGACCGCTGCAGTCCTGGCCCAGATCCGTTTGAACGGGGACTCCCTCCAGCACCTCTGCCCGGCCAGGCATGGGGGCACCTGGGGGCTCTCTGAGAGTATTTGGGTCTGGGCTGGGCCAGATGGGATGGGGGAGATGTGGGGAAGTGGAGGCGGGAGGGGTAAGAATAATAGAGCCCAATGTATCAAGCACCTAGTGTACGCCAGGCACAGTACTTTGCACACACGACCTCGTGTCAAGGCTCCTAGAGGCCAGAAAACAGGACTGAGTAAGCTAGGGAGTGGGGTTCAGTCAGGTCAGCCTGATTCCCTGTCAAGTGCTATTTCCACTGTATGATGTTATCAAACATAATCATACATTCTGATGACTCTGGCTGATGGGAGATTTGAAATGTCAAGGAAGCCATGTCTCTGATCTCAAGGTGGCCCACCCCTGAGTCACCTGAGGGCACAGAAACTGCCCTGTCATTGTCAGCAGATTGCTACTGCTTACACGCACGAGGGTAGCACTGTCCCTGTGGGAGTCTCCCAGGAGTCAGCCGAAACCCAGCCTTCAGGGAACTCACATTCTGTGTCAAATCACCCCTAAAACAAAGGGCTAGAGTCAAATGCCAATGGACCCATGGTGGGTCAGTTTTTGACTGGGTAAGGGGCAGCTCTTTGCCAACCAATGAAGATGCCTTTAAAATCATCCCATCTTCTGACCCCTCAGTCCTCCTAGCTACCTGAAAGTGGCTTCACCCAAGAGGGTTTACAAGAAGGGAGGAAGGAACTTACTTATTAGGACATGAAAAAATATTTCAGACTAGAGAATCTGAGAAGGACGGTAAGGGGGGGCGGGGGGCAAGGAGGGTGTCACCAGCGGGCCAGTCCCCAAGGCATGCTGGGGGCAAAATGGCTCTGGCCAATGGGATAGGGGAGAAGGCCGAAACTGCGTGTGGCTGAGGGCTACCTCCCAAGGAGGGCAACAGTTGACTGGACTGGAGTGTCTACGAAGTGGAGGGCAAGGCGGACTCAGCAAGGCAGAAGCCGGCTGGATGAACGGAGGTCTTGAAGCTGAGGTGATATTTTATGTCAGGCCATTGTTTCCCATTCTGAATGGTTCTTCTGTTGAGAGAACAAGACCTCTGGTGGGGACTAGGAAGAAGGAGACAAGGGGAAGGAGCTGGTGAAAGTGAGGCTCACCTGTCAGCGTTCAAATCAGGGCTCCACCTCTAGCAACAGGCCAAAACCTGATATCCGTTTCCTCAGGGGGGATAAGATGAAGCCACATCTCACCTAGCCCTGAGTACAGTGCAGCAGAAACTCCTGGATGTTCTAGTCTCCACTCCATCCCAACCTGGCCCCTTTTTGAACCAGTGTTTTCCAACCTACGAAATGGTAAGAATAATAGCTCTACTCATTGAGCACTTACCAACTGCTTTACTTGGATTAAGCTTCCCAACAACCCTCTGAGGTACTGGAGTTCTGTTGTGCAGGTAGAGACATTGAGGCAGAGAGATGCGAAGTCGCCTTGCCATAGGTCACTCAGCTAGGAAACAGTTGAGGCTGAGACTGATGTGTGGCCCTAGAGTCTGTGTCCTCAACCACTACGCAACAGTGTCCCTCCTCATAGTGACCCTGTGAGGATCAGACTAAACGGCGAATGTACCGTGCTCAGCGACATGCCTAGTCCGCCTTGCAGGTTCCAGAAACGGATGGTAGCTGTTTCAATCAAGCATTCAGTCACTGTTGGCTGGTTAGACCCTGGAAGCTGCTGAGATGAAAGGCAAACCATGGAGGCTGCAGGAAGGAGTAGCCCTGCTTGTAGGGCAGGACCTGAAACGCAGGGAGAGAAGCCCACCCCAGAAGGTCAGGGACAGGTTTCCAGAAAAAGCAAGATTTGCCAAGGGCAGAGGTCCTGCTGCAGGTGCCCAGAGATAATGGAGGCTGAGGAGGGCGCCTGAAAGTTGGTGAGAATGGTTCCATAGCTGCAGGAGGCAGCGGGGTAGCACCGGGCCCAGTTCACCCAGAGGCATTAGGCAGGTCCCCTAGCCCTTGGGTGGGAAACAGCATAACCTGGAGGGAATAGTGTCCCCATCCCTGGATCTGGGGGCCAGTCAGAAAATGTAGGGACAGGCGTGCGCTTCGAAAGAGCTGCTAACAAGGCCTGGAGGGGAGCTGTGGCTACCTCCCTATGAGCTGGGGATCAGAAAGCAGAGACGGTGACCTGTGAGAAGCTGTCATGCCCGCCAGGCTCAGTTCCAATAGTTCTGCCCAGGCTGCCTCCCACCATCCTCTTCCCTGACCTGGCTTCTGTCCATTGGCTTATTTGGACCCTCCAGCCCTACAATGTGAGCTCCGTTTATTATCTCCATTTTTCATAATATAAAACTGAGGCCCAAGGTGGCACAGTGAGGGAGCAGCCAAGCCAGGAATTGAACTAAAGTCTGTCTGCCTTCTGTCCGGGGAGTCGGAAACAGGTTATTGTCCGCCTCACAGGACTCCACCACACCCGGCTGTGCCGAGTCCTGCTTTAGGTGCGCCCTCCGGAACCACGGTCCTCCTCATGGACAGTGGTTGTGGGTACAGTCCTCACATACTATAAAGCACAATGCCAGGAGCAGGCACTGGCCCAGGGCAGGCACTCTCATTTTTCGTGAACCAGCTGCTCAGCCCACATCCTCTCCTGGCCAAGGGTCACCGTGGTGCTTCCCTGGGGGCTCTGGCCCTGCTCTCTCTGAGCCTCTGCCCTGTCCCACCTATGCCAGAAGGTCCCTGGGCCCAGCACTGCTTCACCAAACCACGGAATCAGGTTTAATCAAGGGTGGGTAGGGTCCCCAGCATCCTTGGCACAAGCTAACTCAAAGGCCTGGGGACAGGGAATGACAAACCCTGCCAGGCCAAGGCCTAGGGGCTGAACCAATAATGCCAGAGGGTTAGCCGCGCTTGCTGTGGTCTACAGAGCTTACACATGCTGATCCCTCTGCTGAGAGCACTTCTCCATTCTGCCCTCTCTTGCACTGGATAATGCCATCTCACTTTCCAGTTTCCAGTTCAGATATCACCTCCTCCTTCAGGAAGCCTTCCTTACTCATCTGGTTTGGGTCCTCTCCACTGAGCTCCCACAGCTCTCTGACCAAACTATATTATAGTGGTTTCCCTGTCTTTCCCATTAGATTGGGAGTCCCTTGAGGATGGGCCCTGTTTAGCCTGCAGCTGTATCCCTGGCCTCTAGCACAGGGCCCGGCACATAGCAGATGGGTGAGCTCTTGGTGAATGAATGAATGGGTGGTTAGATACATGGATGGTAGCTCTCTGAGGGGCCTGGGCTTTCCTTCAAGAGTGGGGAATACCTAAGCTAGACTTTTTTCTGGACTCCCTTCACGGCCCTGATTTTTGGGTACCTGTTTGTCCCTTAAGCAACTGGGTGGGTGGGGGCTAGGCTCTCTACCTCAGGTTCCCTCCCTTCGAGATCCACCCTTCAAGCAGATTGGGCTGGTGCCCTCATTGCGCTGCTACCTTCTCCCACTCTCAGTCTGACCTCTATTCAGGGCTACCCAGCCCATTTACTAGTAGGCTCATATCTGAGATGGTCTGAGAACTGTTGCCCCTCTCCCCACCAGAGTTCTGCTTCTTGCCACCCTAACTTGCTTCCTTGTCTCAGGACAACTCCCTCCCCAGGCCGCCTTCCCAGGCCCCACCTCAGTCTCTAAGGCCCATTCACAGACCTCCTTTGGGACAGTAGTTCTCCAGGGTGGTCCAGGGAATAGTGATGGTCTGTGGGACCTTTAAGTGGCCCGTGGGCAGGTCGAAAATTCAAGGCATGTAAAAATGTGTGGTGGGGTGTTTGGGTTTTTTTGAAAGTATATTTTCTATGGTAGATACAAATCAATATTTAAAAACCAACAATGCCTGGTTTTCAGTACAGCCGTAATAATGGTTATTTACTCAGTTAAAGGGCCATCAGACCATTTGGGATTTGGAGATATGCCAGGATCGAATCAGCAGGACCTTCAAAGACCCCCTGAAACTAGAACATAAAGGATCTTAGGATATTGCCCCCATTTTGCAAGTGGAAAAACTGAGGCTACAGTGTAGGCAAGGAGATGGTCCCTATGAGCCTAGTCAACCAGGCCCTGGGATAATTTTGGCCCTCAGAGGCATTTGGTAGACATCCCCAAAAGAGGGACTGTGGTGGCCTCAGCAGTCCCAGGACTGAAGTGGACAGAGAATAAATATCTGTGCTCTCACCCCAGACCGAAGCCTCTAGAGGTAGAGATGCCACGTGCTGCTGCCCTTTCTATGGCCTCAGCCCCAGTTCTCCCAAGCCGTTGAAAGTGTTGCCCTTTGGGGGTTCCCCTACACTCTGCTCTAGTTGAACCAGGCAGGCAGGATCTACATAAATACATACACACACACACACACACACACACACACATACACACACACCCTGCATTCTTGAACAGATGCCACCATTTCATTAGCTTCACCCCAAGAAGGAACATGGAATGTGCTTCCCGGAACCATTAGGGAGCCGCTAGTATTGTGGGGAGGAGGGTCCTGCAGGGCACAAGCTGAAAATAAAAAGATAGACTGTAGATGGAGAAGAGGGATGATCTCAAGAGGCAAAACCTCTGGGGGTGGGAGAACATGGGCAGTAGCCCCTGGGAAGGACACATTGGACCTACACTTCTACACCTGTCCCCTGTGCCCATACTCACAGAACAAGAAGGCCAGGTATCAAGGTTCTGTGGGTGTATTCCTAAGATAGTCCCCAACCAGAAATGGGATAGGTATGGGTAAGAGGAAATACTGGAAGCAACTTTAGGGGATGGAAAGGGGTTGATCTCTGTAAGTATTGAGACGAAATCACTGTCCCAGCTTCATGATGGCAAACCTGAGAATCTTTGGGTTCTTTCTAATGGTACGTAGAATGCTGCCAACACTTCCATATTAAATGGGTTTGCCTTCTTTTATCTTCGTTCATCCTTCCTCCCTCCCTCCCTCCCTCCATCCCTTCCTTCCTTCCCACAATAGTTAAAAAAACGAAGGAAGGAAGGGAGGAACGAAGGAACGAAGGTAGGAAGGAAAGGAAGAGGCATGTGCGAGAAAGTTTACAAGCAGGCTACTAATCAAGGAAACTCAAGAGTAAAAATATTTTTATTGTCGCTGTTCTGTCCATCCGATTTGCACAGAGATTTAAAGAAAGAAGTGGGAGCTACAAGACGGCCCTAAAACGGCGCCACCTCTGCCTCTGTGGAGAAGGAATTTTTATTTTGATTCGGACGGGTGCCTTTTTTCCCAACACGAAGGGAGGGGGAAGGCGCCGAGTTGCACGCCTTGGTGGAGTCATACTGCCCCCACATGGCTATAATTTCACTGAGCGACAATGGAGGGCCAGGAGGACGTTGTGAATGCGGCCCAGCCTGTCTGCTCTTAGACGCTTAGTGAACTAGTAAGGGACCGGAGCAAAGATATCTAGGAAGGGGAAAGCGACACTAGCTGGAGAGCAGGGAGCCCACGAAGCAGCTTGCAGAGGGAAGGTGGCGAAACGGGGGCTGGGGGGCGCGCGCGCGCGCGAGGCGACACGGGAGATGATATGCAAACGACCCCCGGGGAGGAGGGGCGCTGGTCTCCTGGAGCCCCGCCCTCGACGCCATAGCAACACCAGCAGGAAGTTCCGGCAGTTCATGGGCGGGTGTTCTGGGGCGGGAGCGCCGTGGCTGATGGGAAGTGTGTCCGTTTGTCCTTGGTCGTACGGAGGTCGGCTCGCTCCTTCGTGGCTTGAGTTTATTTTGTAGACAGGTTATGTTCCCTGTGGTCGCCGACGTTACTGAGAAGACTGAGCGCGAAGAAGAGGAAGACGCCAGTTGTCGGACCCATCTAAGAGTCATCTAGAGGAGTAATGCGAAGATGGGCACGCTCCCTGCTGTGTGGAGACGCGCATTAGTGTTGTACGGCATTCCCAAGCCAGCTGCGGCGTCTGTGCCTTCGAAATACTTGACGGAAAGTTTCTGCTATTCTTTTACTTTGTGGGTCGGGGCCTGAGTGCTCGAGTGGGAGAACGAGAAAGCCAACTAGCCCTGGAACCCCTTTTAAGGGCGTCAGCCACCTAACCATCCACACATGCCTTCCATTCATAAGAGAAATACTCATTGAGCACCCATTATGTACCAGACACAGTTTCAGGCGCCGGGACCCCAAGATACTTAGGAACGCAGGGGCCCTGTTCTCAGGGAACATTCCGTTTAGTGGGTGGGGACAGAAAATAAACAAATTACCGAGTTAATTTCAGATGGTGATGACAGGAAGAAAATAAAACGGGGTGCTATTGATGCCGGGGTTCTTGTTCACGAAGCCAAAGAATGAGCTTCACAAACACTCAGGGTAGGAGAGGTAGGTACAGGCTTTTATTTAGAGATAAAGTGAAAGGACAGAGCTCCCTGCTCACGCCAGGAGGGGACAAGAGAGTCCGGTGTGGTGCGTTGTCTAGGGGGTTTTATACGCAGATGAGGATTTTTCGAGAACACGAAAAAAGCTTAGGGGTGTGGACTTATTAAGCAGTCCTAGAATATTTACAAGTAACTTAACATAAGGAATTTCCTGCCTTGATTTCTCTCTGGGATACCGGTGTCTTGGTCTAGGGGCATATCAGAAGGCGGCGTGCCCAGCCCCCAAGGTGGGCTGAGGTATTGTCTGTTTGCTAGAGAGTGGGTTAAGAATCTTGCTTCTTAAACTTCCTGGGTGTTAAAATGCAATCTTATCTTCAAGGTGGAATCTTTCCTGCCTTTCACTATGTTGTTTACAGCTGGGTCTGCATGCTAAATTAGTTGCCCAGTCTGTAAAATCACCCCATCAGATCTGAAAGAGGAAAGACAGCACATAGGCCTGGGCCTTTCAGCATGCTAAAGTCAGTCTTACACATGATTGCAAATGATTAGCATAATCAAAACATGTGCTCCTCTCCTTTATCTGGGGAACATTAACTGCTCTTACTGAAGAATGACCCTAGAGCTTAATGTTTAACACAAGAGTTTTGGTAGGGGGTTTCCTTGCATGTAGTGACATTGCTCTGACTGCAAATATCCTGCCTTGCTTTTTCCAGAGGCCCTCACCCTATTCTGTCTAAGCCCATGGTCCCCAGAAAGAAGTGTGGTGTATGTGTTCCCATTTTCATGGGTGGTCAGATTCGGCTTCTTCAGGGAAATGACAGCGAGGACCTTAGGAGTGGTTCTGTATGGCTTTGATGACATTCATAAGGATAAAAGCGTCTTCCATGTTTTACCTTGTTTCATGCCTTATTAATACAGAGGCTTAGGTTAACACAGAATATAGGTCACTTTCCTGCTGCATTCCCTGCAAGTAGCTTCTAGACCCTCAAAACTAGAATCCGAATAGAAAATTCTGATAGAAGGGCTTAGTGCATCAGGACCAGGAAGTGCTGGCACTACAGCCTCGACAACAAAAGCTGCTAGATTAGGGCCTTGAGCGCTTAGGTTAAGTGCCTCTTTCCACTGAACCCCAAAGAAGTACAGAGGGTGGGGAAACCTGGTTCCCTTCCTGTTTGTGGCCTGCCTTCCCTTCTGGCCTCCTTTCTCTACTGGTCCTAGGATCTTATCCTTCCAGATGAGGTCACGATGGGGCTTTGTTTTGCTGTAATGGAGGAGTATGTCCCAGACCTGCAGTAATATCAATGGAATACCAGTGGAATTTTAATTCCAGGTAAGAGTTTGGAATGGGCCCGTGGTACAGCAGGTCCTACGTAATTTTGGAGGCTTTGTAGACTTGCACAAGTGACCGTGATTGTGATCTTTTAAGGAATCCCGTGGTTCAGCATGCAGGTGAAACCACATTGACAGTGGCATCACAGATTAAGTGACCCAATGACTGCAGGCATTTTCTGTGGTGGAGAGCAAAAGGAGCCCCTGTTATCCTGGGTCTGGAGGAAAGAGGGGAGTTGAAAAGCCACAGGCCCATCACTAGCTGTGGTTCTCCTTTTGTAGGTGTGAGGAGCACAGTGAAGGGAAATTAGAAAAATAGGCCTTCGGAAAGAATGGCCACAATGAGACCCAGAGTTTGACTGTCCAAACTAATATCCTGAGGGCCTCAACCTGAGAAAATTGGATCTGAGGCAAAAGAACTGTAAATAGACAAAGCAAAATGAATGGCCTGAGCAGCTAAGGGGTGGGGGGAGAGGAGGGGAGGAGAGGGTGGGACTGGCTGCTGTAGTGTAAGATAGATGTTGAAAAATCGGGAACAAGACAGGGATGCCCACTCTCTCCACTGTTATTCAACGTAGTACTGGAGGTCCTAGCCACGGCAATCAGACAAAACAAAGACATACAAGGCATCCAGATTGGTAAAGAAGAAGTCAAATTGTCACTATTTGCAGATGACATGATATTGTACATAAAAAACCCTAAAGACTCCACTCCAAAACTACTAGAACTAATATCTGAATTCAGCAAAGTTGCAGGATACAAAATTAACACACAGAAATCTGTTGCTTTCCTATACACTAACGATAAACTAACAGAAAGAGAAATCAGAAAAACAATTCCATTCACAATTGCATCAAAAAGAATAAAATACCTAGGAATAAACCTAACGAAGGAAGTGAAAGACCTGTACCCTGAAAACTACAAGACATGCCTAAGAGAAATTAAAGAGGACACTAACAAATGGAAATGCATCCCATGCTCTTGGCTAGGAAGAATAAATATTGTCAAAATGGCTGTACTACCCAAAGCGATCTACAGATTCAGCGCAATCCCTATCAAACGACCAACAGCTTTCTTCAATGAACTCGAACAAATAATCGTAAAATCCATATGGCACCACAAAAGACCCCGAATAGCCAAAGCAATCCCGAGAAGGAGGAATAAAACAGGGGGAATTACGCTCCCTGACTTCAAGCTCTACTACAAAGCCACAGTGATCAAGACAATTTGGTATTGGCACAAAAACAGACCCACCGACCAGTGGAACAGAATAGAAAATCCAAACATTAACCCAAACATACACAGTCAATTAATATTTGATAAAAGTGCCTTGGATATACAATGGGGAGATGACAGCCTCTTCAGCAGCTGGTGTTGGAAAAACTGGACAGCTGCATTAAGAGAATGAAACTGGACCGCTGTCTAACCCCATACACAAAGGTAAACTCAAGGTGGATCAAAGACCTGAATGTAAGTCATGAAACTATAAAACTCTTAGAAAAAAATATAGGCAAAAAGCTCTTGGACATAAACGTGAGTGACTTCTTCATGAACCTATCTCCCCGAGCAAGGGAAACAAAAGCAAAAATGAACAAGTGGGACTACATGAAGCTGAAAAGCTTCTGTACAGCAAAGGACACCATCAGTAGAACAAAAAGACTTCCTACAGTATGGGAGAATATATTCATAAATGACGTATCCGATAAGGCGATGACATGCAAAATATATAAAGAACTCACGCACCTCAACAAACAAAAAGCAAATAATCCATTTAAGAAATGGGCAGAGGACATGAATAGACACTTCTCCAAAGAAGAAATTCAGATGGCCAACAGGCACATGAAAAGATGCTCCACATCACTAATCATCAGAGAAATGCAGATTAAAACCACAATGAGATATCACCTCACACCCGTGAGGATGGCCAACATCCAAAACACCAACAACAGCAAATGTTGGCGAGGATGTGGAGAAAAGGGAACCCTCCTACACTGCTGGTGGGACTGCAAATTTGTTCAACCATTGTGGAAAGCAGTATGGAGGTTCCTCAAAACATTCAAAATAGAAATACCATTTGACCCAGGAATTCCACTCCTAGGAATTGACCCTAAGAATGCAGCAGCCCAGTTTGAAAAAGACAGATGCACCCCTATGTTTACCGCAGCACTATTTACAATAGCCAAGAAATGGAAACAACCTAAGTGTCCATCAGTAGATGAATGGATAAAGAAGAAGTGGTACCTATTCACAATGGAATATTTTTCAGCCACAAGAAGAAAACAAATCCTACCATTCGCAACAACATGGATGGAGCTAGAGGGTATTATGCTCAGTGAAATAAGTCAAGCTGAAAAAGACAAATACCAAATGATTTCACTCATATGTGGAGTATAAGAACTAAGGAAAAAAAAAAAACTGAAGGAACAAAACAGCAGGAGACTCACAGAACCCGAGAACGGACAAATCGTCACCAAAGGGAAAGGGACTGGGGAGGATGGGTGGGAAGGGAGGGACAAGGGGGAAAAAGGGGCATTACGATTAGCAGATGTAATGTTCGGGGGGCACGGGGAGGGCTGTACAACCCAGAGAGGACAAGTAGTGACTCTATGGCATCTCACTAAGCTGATGGACAGTGACGGCAATGGGGTTGGGTGGGGGGAGAACCTGATGAAGGGGGTAGTGTAATCACCGTAATATTACTCATTTAATTGTAGATTAATGATATCAAAATAAACTAAAAAAAAAAAAAAGAATCCTGCTTTCCAGGCTTCCTGGGTGTTAAAATGCAATCTTATCTTTAAGGTGGAATCTTTCCTGCCTTTTACTATGTTGTTTACAGCTGGGTCTGCATGCTAAATTAGTTGCCCGGTTTGCAAAACCACCCCATCAGATCTGAAAGAGGAAAGACAGCACACAGGCCTGGGCCTTTTAGCATGTTAAAGTCAATCTTACACGTGATTAGCCTAATAACAACATGGGGTACTCTTCTTTATCGGGGGAAGACCAACTGATCTTACTGAAGAATGACTCTAGAGTTTAATGTTTAACACAGAGTTTTGGTCTCCAAAATTACGTAGGACCTGCTGTACCACGGGCCCATTCCAAACTCTTACCTGGAATTAAAATTCCACTGGTATTCCATTGATATTACTGCAGGTCTGGGACATACTCCTCCATTAGAGCAAAACAAAGCCCCATCGTGACCTCACCTGGAAGGATAAGATCCTAGGACCAGTAGAGAAAGGAGGCCAGAAGGGAAGGCAGGCCACAAACAGGAAGGGAACCAGGTTTCCCCACCCTCTGTACTTCTTTGGGGTTCAGTGGAAAGAGGCACTTAACCTAAGCGCTCAAGGCCCTAATCTAGCAGCTTTTGTTGTCGAGGCTGTAGTGCCAGCACTTCCTGGTCCTGATGCACTAAGCCCTTCTATCAGAATTTTCTATTCGGATTCTAGTTTTGAGGGTCTAGAAGCTACTTGCAGGGAATGCAGCAGGAAAGTGACCTATATTTTGTGTTAACCTAAGCCTCTGTATTAATAAGGCATGAAACAAGGTAAAACATGGAAGACGCTTTTATCCTTACGAATGTCATCAAAGCCATACAGAACCACTGCTAAGGTCCTCACTGTCATTTCCCTGAAGAAGCCGAATCTGACCACCCATGAAAATGGGAACACATACACCACACTTCTTTCTGGGGACCATGGGCTTAGACAGAATAGGGTGAGGGCCTCTGGAAAAAGCAAGGCAGGATATTTGCAGTCAGAGCAATGTCAGGACATGCAAGGAAACCCCCTACCAAAACTCGGTGTTAAACATTAAGCTCTAGGGTCATTCTTCAGTAAGAGCAGTTAATGTTCCCCAGATAAAGGAGAGGAGCACATGTTTTGATTATGCTGATCATTTGTAATCATGGGTAAGACTGACTTTAGCATGCTGAAAGGCCCAGGCCTATGTGCTGTCTTTCCTCTTTCAGATCTGATGGGGTGATTTTACCGACTGGGCAACTAATTTAGCATGCAGACCCAGCTGTAAACAACATAGTGAAAGGCAGGAAAGATTCCACCTTGAAGATAAGATTGCATTTTAACACCCAGGAAGTTTAAGAAGCAAGATTCGTAACTCACTCTCTAGCAAACAGACAATACCTCAGCCCACCTTGGGGGCTGGGCACGCCGCCTTCTGATATGCCCCTAGACCAAGACACCGGTATCCCAGAGAGAAATCAAGGCAGGAAATTCCTTATGTTAAGTTACTTGTAAATATTCTAGGACTGCTTAATAAGTCTCAAAAAATCCTCATCTGCGTATAAAACCCCCTAGACAACGCACCACACCGGACTCTCTTGTCCCCTCCTGGCGTGAGCAGGGAGCTCTGTCCTTTCACTTTATCTCTAAATAAAAGCCTGTACCTACCTCTCCTACCCTGAGTGTTTGTGAAGCTCATTCTTTGGCTTCGTGAACAAGAACCCCGGCATCAATAGCACCCCGTTTTATTTTCTTCCTGTCATCACTATCTGAAATTAACTCGGTAATTTGTTTATTTTCTGTCCCCACCCACTAAACGGAATGTTCCCTGAGAACAGGGCCCCTGCGTTCCTAAGTATCTTGGGGTCCCGGCGCCTGAAACTGTGTCTGGTACATAATGGGTGCTCAATGAGTATTTCTCTTATGAATGGAAGGCATGTGTGGATGGTTAGGTGGCTGACGCCCTTAAAAGGGGTTCCAGGGCTAGTTGGCTTTCTCGTTCTCCCACTCGAGCACTCAGGCCCCGACCCACAAAGTAAAAGAACAGCAGAAACTTTCCGTCAAGTATTTCGAAGGCACAGACGCCGCAGCTGGCTTGGGAATGCCGTACAACACTAATGCGCGTCTCCACACAGCAGGGAGCGTGCCCATCTTCGCATTACTCCTCTAGATGACTCTTAGATGGGTCCGACAACTGGCGTCTTCCTCTTCTTCGCGCTCAGTCTTCTCAGTAACGTCGGCGACCACAGGGAACATAACCTGTCTACAAAATAAACTCAAGCTACGAAGGAGCGAGCCGACCTCCGTACGACCAAGGACAAACGGACACACTTCCCATCAGCCACGGCGCTCCCGCCCCAGAACACCCGCCCATGAACTGCCGGAACTTCCTGCTGGTGTTGCTATGGCGTCGAGGGCGGGGCTTCAGGGGACCAGCGCCCCTCCCCCCGGGGTCGTTTGCATATCATCTCCCGTGTCGCCTCGCGCGCGCGCGCCCGCCCCCCAGCCCCCGTTTCGCCACCTTCCCTCTGCAAGCTGCTTCGTGGGCTCCCTGCTCTCCAGCTAGTGTCGCTTTCCCCTTCCTAGATATCTTTGCTCCGGTCCCTTACTAGTTCACTAAGCGTCTAAGAGCAGACAGGCTGGGCCGCATTCACAACGTCCTCCTGGCCCTCCATTGTCGCTCAGTGAAATTATAGCCATGTGGGGGCAGTATGACTCCACCAAGGCGTGCAACTCGGCGCCTTCCCCCTCCCTTCGTGTTGGGAAAAAAGGCACCCGTCCGAATCAAAATAAAAATTCCTTCTCCACAGAGGCAGAGGTGGCGCCGTTTTAGGGCCGTCTTGTAGCTCCCACTTCTTTCTTTAAATCTCTGTGCAAATCGGATGGACAGAACAGCGACAATAAAAATATTTTTACTCTTGAGTTTCCTTGATTAGTAGCCTGCTTGTAAACTTTCTCGCTTATGCCTCTTCCTTTCCTTCCTTCCTTCTTTCCTCCCCCCCTTCCTCCCTCCCTGTGGGCTTATTTTAACTCTTTGTTCATTAAATGGATCTCAAAGTTCCTGAAAGTTTGATAGGTCAAGATGACTTTATGCCACACTTTTACAAGCCAGGTCCGTTATAATTCTAATGTAATGTTATATGACAATTATACATCCAAAGAAATCTAAAAGAAAATCAGCGAGGTACGTTGATTCGAACAATTCCAAGAATCAATTCAAATAATACCCAGTCATGTCTCCTGTGAAACATTGAAGAAAAACAGCTGTGTTACACTTTCAGGAACTCTTCCCTAGGAAAATAAGTGAGAAAGGAGAAAGCCTAAAGCATGTATTTTGGGAGACTTCTAAAATACCACGGAACAAAGTCGTCTAGACAGCATGACCTTGATAACGCAGAATAAGACGAAACTCTTTCAAACGTTGTTCGTGAACAGCTTTTAATGAATGGGAAAATGCTACATAAAAAGTGCTACCAGTTATAAAAGGCAATACACAAAAATACTAGTGGACTTTGCTGGGTAGTGGAGTGGGAGTGATATTTACATTCTTATTTACATTTTCTGAGTGGTCAACATTTATACACTTGGCATCTTGAGATTCATTTAATGAACAAACAGTTAAAATAAGTCCCGCAGGAAGACTTGGCACAATGACTAAAAAAAGGAAGGAAGGAAGGAAGGAGGCAGGGCGGGAGGGAGGAGAAGGAGGGAAGGAGGAAAGGAGGAAAGAGGTGGAGGAGGAAAAGGGAGGGGGAGGAAAGGAGGGATGCAGGGGAGGGGAGAGGAGGATGTGGGGTAGGGGTGCTCTACTGCTCTCCAGGCTCTGCCCCTAACAGGGAGCGAAGGAGGGAGGGGCTGGAGGGGCAGGCCTCCCTCTCCTCCCTTCAGGCCCCAGCCCAAGGGATAGTGGGCAGCCGGAGGAGCAGGACGGAAGCAAGAAGGTGCATTGCTTTTCCTGGGTAGGGCTCTGGGGAGGCTTGTTGGAGAAGGAAGCTTTACTTGATTTCCTGAAGAGCTCTGGAGAGTCTAGGAAGGTGCTTCTAGGGTTCCACAAAAAGTGAAGTATTTTCTAGCAGAGCAAACTAGGAAGATATAAACAGTCTGAGGAACTTATCGGTTGTTCTTTTACCCTTTTTGACTCCCTGGGGTCCTAATTAAGAGTGATGTTTTTAGAAAGGGAAAGAAGAAAAGAAAAGGCTTGAAAGCTACAGCTGTGGCCCAGGACTCTGGGTGAACAGCTCAGGAGAGGCAGTGCCAAGGCCTGAGTACATGTGCCTAGGGAACATAGGAGCCTTCTCGCAGGCTTTGGGGAAGGGGAGCTGGGCACTGGACTTGGCACTGTGTCCGCTCGTGCAGGGCGCACGGCATGAGTGGGTTGGCTGGGGTGAGGAGAGCTGAGTGGGAGCATGCTGGAAGAGTGGGGGCTGGCTGCAGTTGGCGGGGCTGAGGAGTCCGGGCTGGCCCTGGAAGGGAGGTTGCCCAGCCTAGAGGCTGTTGCTTAGCCGGCCGGCAGGTCTGGCCCCTCCGGCGTTGCCAGAGTGCTCTGTGGGTCTTCCCAGCAGCCTGCCAGGCGGCATGTGGTCTGGATGGCTTCCCAAGGAATGTAATCAAGATGTAAATGGGGGACCAGGAGGAGCTGGTCCATAGGGTCGTCACCTCCTCAGGCCTCTGTGGACTCAGGCATGCTTGGACCGGCCTGACCGGGCAAATATCCTGCTTGGGCTCTGCTCTGGGGCAGAGGGGCTGTGAGTGCTGGCTTCCTGCTCAGCGGGTCCTGTGAGATGGGAGATGCCTAGTGGGGCAAGCCCGGAGGTGCCTCCCTGGCCCCTTTCCCTACACCCAGCAAGGGGGATCTCTCCCCTGGTGTGGGAAGTG
Organism: Smutsia gigantea; assembly: GCA_032199065.1. Classification (NCBI taxonomy): domain Eukaryota; kingdom Metazoa; phylum Chordata; class Mammalia; order Pholidota; family Manidae; genus Smutsia; species Smutsia gigantea. Next base: position 33,320 of record JAVSCE010016697.1, on the reverse strand, counting down.
GTCTGGGGACATCTGGCAGAAATTTGCAGGGGCTTCCAGAAGGCTTTTCCCTATTAGTAGAGTTCAAAGGAAATCTATCAGGAGACCAGTTGCCACGAGTCCAGAGGCCTAGGCAGTGCTTAGCCCAAACAGGACGGCCGCCTTTGGGTTCATCTGCCCAAGTCCTCTGGGACCAAGGTGTTGGGACATAGGACTGGCTGAGGTGGTGGACTGGATGCACCGTCAGGTGGCCTTTTGCCCCTTTTGTGACAGGTACTGCCCTGAGTCCTGACTCTCCTGCTGAGACAGGGACTGTGGGTGTAGTTAGAGTAGGGGGAGGGCCTCCGGAAAAAGCAAGGCAGAATACTTGCAGTCAGAGCAATGTCACTACATGCCAGGAAACCCCCTACCAAAACTCTGTGTTAAACATTAAGCTCTAGAGTCATTCTTCAGTAAGATCAGTGGGTCTTCCCCAGATAAAGAAGAGTACCCCATGTTGTTATTAGGCTAATCACGTGTAAGATTGACTTTAACATGCTAAAAGGCCCAGGCCTGTGTGCTGTCTTTCCTCTTTCAGATCTGATGGGGTGGTTTTGCAAACCGGGCAACTAATTTAGCATGCAGACCCAGCTGTAAACAACATAGTAAAAGGCAGGAAAGATTCCACCTTAAAGATAAGATTGCATTTTAACACCCAGGAAGCCTGGAAAGCAGGATTCTTTTTTTTTTTTTTAGTTTATTTTGATATCATTAATCTACAATTAAATGAGTAATATTACGGTGATTACACTACCCCCTTCATCAGGTTCTCCCCCCACCCAACCCCATTGCCGTCACTGTCCATCAGCTTAGTGAGATGCCATAGACTCACTACTTGTCCTCTCTGGGTTGTACAGCCCTCCCCGTGCCCCCCGAACATTACATCTGCTAATCGTAATGCCCCTTTTTCCCCCTTGTCCCTCCCTTCCCACCCATCCTCCCCAGTCCCTTTCCCTTTGGTGACTATTTGTCCGTTCTCGGGTTCTGTGAGTCTCCTGCTGTTTTGTTCCTTCAGTTTTTTTTTTTTTCCTTAGTTCTTATACTCCACATATGAGTGAAATCATTTGGTATTTGTCTTTTTCAGCTTGACTTATTTCACTGAGCATAATACCCTCTAGCTCCATCCATGTTGTTGCGAATGGTAGGACTTGTTTTCTTCTTGTGGCTGCATAATATTCCATTGTGTATATGTACCACTTCTTCTTTATCCATTCATCTACTGATGGACACTTAGGTTGCTTCCATTTCTTGGCTATTGTAAATAGTGCTGCGATAAACATAGGGGTGCATCTGTCTTTTTCAAACTGGGCTGCTGCATTCTTAGGGTCAATTCCTAGGAGTGGAATTCCTGGGTCAAATGGTATTTCTATTTTGAGTTTTTTGAGGAACCTCCATACTGCTTTCCACAATGGTTGAACTAATTTGCAGTCCCACCAGCAGTGTAGGAGGGTTCCCTTTTCTCCACATCCTCGCCAACATTTGTTGTTGGTGGTGTTTTGGATGTTGGCCATCCTCACTGGTGTGAGGTGATATCTCATTGTGGTTTTAATCTGCATTTCTCTGATGATTAGTGATGTGGAGCATCTTTTCACGTGCCTGTTGGCCATCTGAATTTCTTCTTTGGAGAAGTGTCTATTCATGTCCTCTGCCCATTTCTTAAATGGATTATTTGCTTTTTGTTTGTTGAGGTGCGTGAGTTCTTTATATATTTTGCATGTCAACCCCTTATCGGATACGTCATTTATGAACATATTCTCCCATACTGTAGGAAGTCTTCTTGTTCTACTGATGGTGTCCTTTGCTGTACAGAAGCTTTTCAGCTTCATATAGTCCCACTTGTTCATTTTTGCTTTTGTTTCCCTTGCTCGGGGAGATAGGTTCATGAAGAAGTCACTCACGTTTATGTCCAAGAGCTTTTTGCCTATATTTTTTCTAAGAGTTTTATAGTTTCATGACTTACATTCAGGTCTTTGATCCACCTTGAGTTTACCTTTGTGTATGGGGTTAGACAGTAGTCCAATTTCATTCTCTTACATGTAGCTGTCCGGTTTTTCCAACACCAGCTACTGAAGAGGCCGTCATCTCCCCAATGTATATCCAAGGCTCCCTTATCAGATATTAATTGACTGTATGTGTGTGGGTTGATGTTTGGATTTTCTATTCTATTCCACTGATCTGTGGGTCTGTTTTTGTGCCAATACCAAATTGTCTTGATTACTGTGGCTTTGTAGTAGAGCTTGAAGTCAGGGAGCGTAATTCCCCCTGTTTTATTCCTCCTTCTCGGGATTGCTTTGGCTATTCGGGGTCTTTTGTGGTGCCATATGGATTTTACGATTATTTGTTCGAGTTCATTGAAGAAAGCTGTTGGTCGTTTGATAGGGATTGCGCTGAATCTGTAGATCGCTTTGGGTAGTACAGCCATTTTGACAATATTTATTCTTCCTAGCCAAGAGCATGGGATGCATTTCCATTTGTTAGTGTCCTCTTTAATTTCTCTTAGGCATGTCTTGTAGTTTTCAGGGTACAGGTCTTTCACTTCCTTCGTTAGGTTTATTCCTAGGTATTTTATTCTTTTTGATGCAATTGTGAATGGAATTGTTTTTCTGATTTCTCTTTCTGTTAGTTTATCGTTAGTGTATAGGAAAGCAACAGATTTCTGTGTGTTAATTTTGTATCCTGCAACTTTGCTGAATTCAGATATTAGTTCTAGTAGTTTTGGAGTGGAGTCTTTAGGGTTTTTTATGTACAATATCATGTCATCTGCAAATAGTGACCATTTGACTTCTTCTTTACCAATCTGGATGCCTTGTATGTCTTTGTTTTGTCTGATTGCCGTGGCTAGGACCTCCAGTACTACGTTGAATAACAGTGGAGAGAGTGGGCATCCCTGTCTTGTTCCCGATTTTTCAACATCTATCTTACACTACAGCAGCCAGTCCCACCCTCTCCTCCCCTCCTCTCCCCCCACCCCTTAGCTGCTCAGGCCATTCATTTTGCTTTGTCTATTTACAGTTCTTTTGCCTCAGATCCAATTTTCTCAGGTTGAGGCCCTCAGGATATTAGTTTGGACAGTCAAACTCTGGGTCTCATTGTGGCCATTCTTTCCGAAGGCCTATTTTTCTAATTTCCCTTCACTGTGCTCCTCACACCTACAAAAGGAGAACCACAGCTAGTGATGGGCCTGTGGCTTTTCAACTCCCCTCTTTCCTCCAGACCCAGGATAACAGGGGCTCCTTTTGCTCTCCACCACAGAAAATGCCTTCAGTCATTGGGTCACTTAATCTGTGATGCCACTGTCAATGTGGTTTCACCTGCATGCTGAACCACGGGATTCCTTAAAAGATCACAATCGCGGTCACTTGTGCAAGTCTACAAAGCCTCCAAAATTACGTAGGACCTGCTGTACCACGGGCCCATTCCAAACTCTTACCTGGAATTAAAATTCCACTGGTATTCCATTGATATTACTGCAGGTCTGGGACATACTCCTCCATTACAGCAAAACAAAGCCCCACCGTGAACTCATCTGGAAGGATAAGATCCTAGGACCAGTAGAGAAAGGAGGCCAGAAGGGAAGGCAGGCCACAAACAGGAAGGGAACCAGGTTTCCCCACCCTCTGTACTTCTTTGGGGTTCAGTGGAAAGAGGCACTTAGCCTAAGCGCTCAAGGCCCTAATCTAGCAGCTTTTGTTGTCGAGGCTGTAGTGCCAGCACTTCCTGGTCCTGATGCACTAAGCCCTTCTATCAGAATTTTCTATTCGGATTCTAGTTTTGAGGGTCTAGAAGCTACTTGCAGGGAATGCAGCAGGAAAGTGACCTATATTTTGTGTTAACCTAAGCCTCTGTATTAATAAGGCATGAAACAAGGTAAAACATGGAAGACGCTTTTATCCTTATGAATGTCATCAAAGCCATACAGAACCACTGCTAAGGTCCTCACTGTCATTTCCCTGAAGAAGCCGAATCTGACCACCCATGAAAATGGGAACACATACACCACACTTCTTTCTGGGGACCATGGGCTTAGACAGAATAGGGTGAGGGCCTCTGGAAAAAGCAAGGCAGGATATTTGCAGTCAGAGCAATGTCACTACATGCAAGGAAACCCCCTACCAAAACTCGGTGTTAAACATTAAGCTCTAGGGTCATTCTTCAGTAAGAGCAGTTAATGTTCCCCAGATAAAGGAGAGGAGCACATGTTTTGATTATGCTAATCATTTGCAATCATGTCTAGGACTGACTTTAGCATGCTGAAAGGCCCAGGCCTATGTGCTGTCTTTCCTCTTTCAGATATGATGGGGTGATTTTACAGACTGGGCAACTAATTTAGCATGCAGACCCAGCTGTAAACAACATAGTGAAAGGCAGGAAAGATTCCACCTTGAAGATAAGATTGCATTTTAACACCCAGGAAGTTTAAGAAGCAAGATTCTTAACTCACTCTCTAGCAAACAGACAATACCTCAGCCCACCTTGGGGGCTGGGCACGCCGCCTTCTGATATGCCCCTAGACCAAGACACCGGTATCCCAGAGAGAAATCAAGGCAGGAAATTCCTTATGTTAAGTTACTTGTAAATATTCTAGGACTGCTTAATAAGTCCACACCCCTAAGCTTTTTTCGTGTTCTCGAAAAATCCTCATCTGCCTATAAAACCCCCTAGACAACGCACCACACCGGACTCTCTTGTCCCCTCCTGGCGTGAGCAGGGAGCTTTGTCCTTTTACTTTATCTCTAAATAAAAGCCTGTACCTTGCTCTCCTACCCTGAGTGTTTGTGAAGCTCATTCTTTGGCTTCGTGAACAAGAACCCCGGCATCAATAGCACCCCGTTTTATTTTCTTCCTGTCATCACTATCTGAAATTAACTCGGTAATTTGTTTATTTTCTGTCTCCACCCACCACACAGAATGTTCCCTGAGAACAGGGCCCCCTGTGTTCCTAAGCATCTTGGGGTCCCGGCGCCTGAAACTGTGTCTGGTACATAATGGGTGCTCAATGAGTATTTCTCTTATGAATGGAAGGCATGTGTGGATGGTTAGGTGGCTGACGCCCTTAAAAGGGGTTCCAGGGCTAGTTGGCTTTCTCGTTCTCCCACTCGAGCACTCAGGCCCCGACCCACAAAGTACAAGAATAGCAGAAACTTTCCGTCAAGTATTTCGAAGGCACAGACGCCGCAGCTGGCTTGGGAATGCCGTACAACACTAATGCGCGTCTCCACACAGCAGGGAGCGTGCCCATCTTCGCATTACTCCTCTAGATGACTCTTAGATGGGTCCGACAACTGGCGTCTTCCTCTTCTTCGCGCTCAGTCTTCTCAGTAACGTCGGCGACCACAGGGAACATAACCTGTCTACAAAATAAACTCAAGCCACGAAGGAGCGAGCCGAGCTCCGTACGACCAAGGACAAAGGGACACACTTCCCATCAGCCACGGCGCTCCCGCCCCAGAACACCCGCCCATGAACTGCCGGAACTTCCTGCTGGTGTTGCTATGGCGTCGAGGGCGGGGCTCCAGGAGACCAGCGCCCCTCCTCCCCGGGGGTCGTTTGCATATCATCTCCCGTGTCGCCTCGCGCGCGCGCGCCCGCCCCCCAGCCCCCGTTTCGCCACCTTCCCTCTGCAAGCTGCTTCGTGGGCTCCCTGCTCTCCAGCTAGTGTCGCTTTCCCCTTCCTAGATATCTTTGCTCCGGTCCCTTACTAGTTCACTAAGCGTCTAAGAGCAGACAGACTGGGCCGCATTCACAACGTCCTCCTGGCCCTCCATTGTCGCTCAGTGAAATTATAGCCATGTGGGGGCAGTATGACTCCACCAAGGCGTGCAACTCGGCGCCTTCCCCCTCCCTTCGTGTTGGGAAAAAAGGCACCCGTCCGAATCAAAATAAAAATTCCTTCTCCACAGAGGCAGAGGTGGCGCCGTTTTAGGGCCGTCTTGTAGCTCCCACTTCTTTCTTTAAATCTCTGTGCAAATCGGATGGACAGAACAGCGACAATAAAAATATTTTTACTCTTGAGTTTCCTTGATTAGTAGCCTGCTTGTAAACTTTCTCGCACATGCCTCTTCCTTTCCTTCCTACCTTCGTTCCTTCGTTCCTCCCTTCCTTCCTTCGTTTTTTTAACTATTGTGGGAAGGAAGGAAGGGATGGAGGGAGGGAGGGAGGGAGGAAGGATGAACGAAGATAAAAGAAGGCAAACCCATTTAATATGGAAGTGTTGGCAGCATTCTACGTACCATTAGAAAGAACCCAAAGATTCTCAGGTTTGCCATCATGAAGCTGGGACAGTGATTTCGTCTCAATACTTACAGAGATCAACCCCTTTCCATCCCCTAAAGTTGCTTCCAGTATTTCCTCTTACCCATACCTATCCCATTTCTGGTTGGGGACTATCTTAGGAATACACCCACAGAACCTTGATACCTGGCCTTCTTGTTCTGTGAGTATGGGCACAGGGGACAGGTGTAGAAGTGTAGGTCCAATGTGTCCTTCCCAGGGGCTACTGCCCATGTTCTCCCACCCCCAGAGGTTTTGCCTCTTGAGATCATCCCTCTTCTCCATCTACAGTCTATCTTTTTATTTTCAGCTTGTGCCCTGCAGGACCCTCCTCCCCACAATACTAGCGGCTCCCTAATGGTTCCGGGAAGCACATTCCATGTTCCTTCTTGGGGTGAAGCTAATGAAATGGTGGCATCTGTTCAAGAATGCAGGGTGTGTGTGTATGTGTGTGTGTGTGTGTGTGTGTGTGTGTATGTATTTATGTAGATCCTGCCTGCCTGGTTCAACTAGAGCAGAGTGTAGGGGAACCCCCAAAGGGCAACACTTTCAACGGCTTGGGAGAACTGGGGCTGAGGCCATAGAAAGGGCAGCAGCACGTGGCATCTCTACCTCTAGAGGCTTCGGTCTGGGGTGAGAGCACAGATATTTATTCTCTGTCCACTTCAGTCCTGGGACTGCTGAGGCCACCACAGTCCCTCTTTTGGGGATGTCTACCAAATGCCTCTGAGGGCCAAAATTATCCCAGGGCCTGGTTGACTAGGCTCATAGGGACCATCTCCTTGCCTACACTGTAGCCTCAGTTTTTCCACTTGCAAAATGGGGGCAATATCCTAAGATCCTTTATGTTCTAGTTTCAGGGGGTCTTTGAAGGTCCTGCTGATTCGATCCTGGCATATCTCCAAATCCCAAATGGTCTGATGGCCCTTTAACTGAGTAAATAACCATTATTACGGCTGTACTGAAAACCAGGCATTGTTGGTTTTTAAATATTGATTTGTATCTACCATAGAAAATATACTTTCAAAAAAACCCAAACACCCCACCACACATTTTTACATGCCTTGAATTTTCGACCTGCCCACGGGCCACTTAAAGGTCCCACAGACCATCACTATTCCCTGGACCACCCTGGAGAACTACTGTCCCAAAGGAGGTCTGTGAATGGGCCTTAGAGACTGAGGTGGGGCCTGGGAAGGCGGCCTGGGGAGGGAGTTGTCCTGAGACAAGGAAGCAAGTTAGGGTGGCAAGAAGCAGAACTCTGGTGGGGAGAGGGGCAACAGTTCTCAGACCATCTCAGATATGAGCCTACTAGTAAATGGGCTGGGTAGCCCTGAATAGAGGTCAGACTGAGAGTGGGAGAAGGTAGCAGCGCAATGAGGGCACCAGCCCAATCTGCTTGAAGGGTGGATCTCGAAGGGAGGGAACCTGAGGTAGAGAGCCTAGCCCCCACCCACCCAGTTGCTTAAGGGACAAACAGGTACCCAAAAATCAGGGCCGTGAAGGGAGTCCAGAAAAAAGTCTAGCTTAGGTATTCCCCACTCTTGAAGGAAAGCCCAGGCCCCTCAGAGAGCTACCATCCATGTATCTAACCACCCATTCATTCATTCACCAAGAGCTCACCCATCTGCTATGTGCCGGGCCCTGTGCTAGAGGCCAGGGATACAGCTGCAGGCTAAACAGGGCCCATCCTCAAGGGACTCCCAATCTAATGGGAAAGACAGGGAAACCACTATAATATAGTTTGGTCAGAGAGCTGTGGGAGCTCAGTGGAGAGGACCCAAACCAGATGAGTAAGGAAGGCTTCCTGAAGGAGGAGGTGATATCTGAACTGGAAACTGGAAAGTGAGATGGCATTATCCAGTGCAAGAGAGGGCAGAATGGAGAAGTGCTCTCAGCAGAGGGATCAGCATGTGTAAGCTCTGTAGACCACAGCAAGCGCGGCTAACCCTCTGGCATTATTGGTTCAGCCCCTAGGCCTTGGCCTGGCAGGGTTTGTCATTCCCTGTCCCCAGGCCTTTGAGTTAGCTTGTGCCAAGGATGCTGGGGACCCTACCCACCCTTGATTAAACCTGATTCCGTGGTTTGGTGAAGCAGTGCTGGGCCCAGGGACCTTCTGGCATAGGTGGGACAGGGCAGAGGCTCAGAGAGAGCAGGGCCAGAGCCCCCAGGGAAGCACCACGGTGACCCTTGGCCAGGAGAGGATGTGGGCTGAGCAGCTGGTTCACGAAAAATGAGAGTGCCTGCCCTGGGCCAGTGCCTGCTCCTGGCATTGTGCTTTATAGTATGTGAGGACTGTACCCACAACCACTGTCCATGAGGAGGACCGTGGTTCCGGAGGGCGCACCTAAAGCAGGACTCGGCACAGCCGGGTGTGGTGGAGTCCTGTGAGGCGGACAATAACCTGTTTCCGACTCCCCGGACAGAAGGCAGACAGACTTTAGTTCAATTCCTGGCTTGGCTGCTCCCTCACTGTGCCACCTTGGGCCTCAGTTTTATATTATGAAAAATGGAGATAATAAACGGAGCTCACATTGTAGGGCTGGAGGGTCCAAATAAGCCAATGGACAGAAGCCAGGTCAGGGAAGAGGATGGTGGGAGGCAGCCTGGGCAGAACTATTGGAACTGAGCCTGGCGGGCATGACAGCTTCTCACAGGTCACCGTCTCTGCTTTCTGATCCCCAGCTCATAGGGAGGTAGCCACAGCTCCCCTCCAGGCCTTGTTAGCAGCTCTTTCGAAGCGCACGCCTGTCCCTACATTTTCTGACTGGCCCCCAGATCCAGGGATGGGGACACTATTCCCTCCAGGTTATGCTGTTTCCCACCCAAGGGCTAGGGGACCTGCCTAATGCCTCTGGGTGAACTGGGCCCGGTGCTACCCCGCTGCCTCCTGCAGCTATGGAACCATTCTCACCAACTTTCAGGCGCCCTCCTCAGCCTCCATTATCTCTGGGCACCTGCAGCAGGACCTCTGCCCTTGGCAAATCTTGCTTTTTCTGGAAACCTGTCCCTGACCTTCTGGGGTGGGCTTCTCTCCCTGCGTTTCAGGTCCTGCCCTACAAGCAGGGCTACTCCTTCCTGCAGCCTCCATGGTTTGCCTTTCATCTCAGCAGCTTCCAGGGTCTAACCAGCCAACAGTGACTGAATGCTTGATTGAAACAGCTACCATCCGTTTCTGGAACCTGCAAGGCGGACTAGGCATGTCGCTGAGCACGGTACATTCGCCGTTTAGTCTGATCCTCACAGGGTCACTATGAGGAGGGACACTGTTGCGTAGTGGTTGAGGACACAGACTCTAGGGCCACACATCAGTCTCAGCCTCAACTGTTTCCTAGCTGAGTGACCTATGGCAAGGCGACTTCGCATCTCTCTGCCTCAATGTCTCTACCTGCACAACAGAACTCCAGTACCTCAGAGGGTTGTTGGGAAGCTTAATCCAAGTAAAGCAGTTGGTAAGTGCTCAATGAGTAGAGCTATTATTCTTACCATTTCGTAGGTTGGAAAACACTGGTTCAAAAAGGGGCCAGGTTGGGATGGAGTGGAGACTAGAACATCCAGGAGTTTCTGCTGCACTGTACTCAGGGCTAGGTGAGATGTGGCTTCATCTTATCCCCCCTGAGGAAACGGATATCAGGTTTTGGCCTGTTGCTAGAGGTGGAGCCCTGATTTGAACGCTGACAGGTGAGCCTCACTTTCACCAGCTCCTTCCCCTTGTCTCCTTCTTCCTAGTCCCCACCAGAGGTCTTGTTCTCTCAACAGAAGAACCATTCAGAATGGGAAACAATGGCCTGACATAAAATATCACCTCAGCTTCAAGACCTCCGTTCATCCAGCCGGCTTCTGCCTTGCTGAGTCCGCCTTGCCCTCCACTTCGTAGACACTCCAGTCCAGTCAACTGTTGCCCTCCTTGGGAGGTAGCCCTCAGCCACACGCAGTTTCGGCCTTCTCCCCTATCCCATTGGCCAGAGCCATTTTGCCCCCAGCATGCCTTGGGGACTGGCCCGCTGGTGACACCCTCCTTGCCCCCCGCCCCCCCTTACCGTCCTTCTCAGATTCTCTAGTCTGAAATATTTTTTCATGTCCTAATAAGTAAGTTCCTTCCTCCCTTCTTGTAAACCCTCTTGGGTGAAGCCACTTTCAGGTAGCTAGGAGGACTGAGGGGTCAGAAGATGGGATGATTTTAAAGGCATCTTCATTGGTTGGCAAAGAGCTGCCCCTTACCCAGTCAAAAACTGACCCACCATGGGTCCATTGGCATTTGACTCTAGCCCTTTGTTTTAGGGGTGATTTGACACAGAATGTGAGTTCCCTGAAGGCTGGGTTTCGGCTGACTCCTGGGAGACTCCCACAGGGACAGTGCTACCCTCGTGCGTGTAAGCAGTAGCAATCTGCTGACAATGACAGGGCAGTTTCTGTGCCCTCAGGTGACTCAGGGGTGGGCCACCTTGAGATCAGAGACATGGCTTCCTTGACATTTCAAATCTCCCATCAGCCAGAGTCATCAGAATGTATGATTATGTTTGATAACATCATACAGTGGAAATAGCACTTGACAGGGAATCAGGCTGACCTGACTGAACCCCACTCCCTAGCTTACTCAGTCCTGTTTTCTGGCCTCTAGGAGCCTTGACACGAGATCGTGTGTGCAAAGTACTGTGCCTGGCGTACACTAGGTGCTTGATACATTGGGCTCTATTATTCTTACCCCTCCCGCCTCCACTTCCCCACATCTCCCCCATCCCATCTGGCCCAGCCCAGACCCAAATACTCTCAGAGAGCCCCCAGGTGCCCCCATGCCTGGCCGGGCAGAGGTGCTGGAGGGAGTCCCCGTTCAAACGGATCTGGGCCAGGACTGCAGCGGTCCATGTCACCCCGGGCTGGTGACAGGCCTTGGGGGGTCAGGTTCACAGGGGTCAGGCAGGCCTGGGCTCTGATGTCAGGGACTGACGCTTTAGCACAGGGAGGAGTCAGCTCTAGGAGCAGGAAGGGCATGGCCTGGGGTCCACAGGTCTGGCTGCCAGTCCCAGATTTGCCGCGGCTCCATGTGCCCTTGGCTGAGTCTTTGGTCCTGTCTCTGATGTGGAATTGGGGCTGGAGGTGGCTGCACTGGGGTCTCCAAGGTACCTCACAGCTTGGCCACTGCCTGGGTGGAAGAAGATGGAGAAATAGCTGGGGGGAGAGACGTCTTCAGGTTTGGCACTCCAGCAGGGGGCAATGCAGGCAGGTCCTGGCTCCAGGCCCTGTATGGAATGAGCTACCACAGTGACCTTGCAGGTGGGGCAAGTGTGGAGCAGGAAGCCACCCTGTTGGCTGGCATATCAGAGTGGGAGCCAGGGGAAACCAGTGACAAATCACTCTCTTGTGTTTCCATCCAGAACAGCTTCCCCTTGGCAGGAGTGAAAGTCAACAAACAAGGGCCCGGGCAGCCCCAGCCCTGTGAAGGCTGCCAGAGCCACGCAGTGCCCCTAGGGACCCTTGCAAGCCTAGGTATATTCTGGGCAGCTGTTGAGGCCCCTTGCCTCCATCTTTGCCCTTCTTCCTTCCAAGGGCGGTCCTGGACTGTAACGGAAAGCCACACTGGGGTCTGGGCCAGGCCTGGGGATGGGGCCTGTCTCCAACCAGTACAGACAGCGCCCAGACTTTGCCCTCTCTCCCTTGGACAGCCCCTCCAGTTAGATTTTCCTGACATTTCTGGGCCTGATTGACTCGAATCCAGGAATCGTGTCCCAAATCTGCCCGTGGTCTGTTGAATGAACCCCTTGCCTTCTCTGGGATTCAGTTTCCTCATCAATAACCTGTACGAGGATGGCCTTGGTGAACTCTAAGGGCCCTGCCCATTGTGAAATTCTGGGAGTTGATATTGAATCCCAGGTTCTGGCTTCCTTTGCCCATGTTCCAGGAGAACCCTGATCCTGGGCTGCTCACCCACCTCTCAAATTCCAGAATGAGTACTCTGCCTCCTGCACCGGCCTCACTCACCGAGAAGGACCTCTCTTAAGCCATGCAAATTCAAACTGCCTCTCACCTTTCCTCCAACCTCCTCCACTTCTGGGGGGGCTGGACTGCTTAGTGTTTCTGCAGGTACACCCACGCATCTCTCTACCTTTTCCAAAATCCATCTCGGGACGTAAATAGGGAAGGGAAATTCTTGACCCCTCTCCTCCCATGGTTTACCTGAAGAAGTTGTCAACACATTCCTGGGACTGAAATCCACAGTCATAGGGCCGACTCAGCATGTAATGGAGCCTTTCTTGGTCTTGGTTCCCCATCTGCAAAACTCTGCACTCCACAGGGTTTTGTGAGACTTCATTCATTCGTTCAGGAAATATGTATGCAACATTTTCTGTGGGCCAGGCATGGTTCTAAGTGCAGGCACTAAGTGAGATAACAGTGTAAAGTGCCAAGTCCTATACCAGGCATATCGCAGGAGCCCACCCAATGTGAATTTTCTCTCCTTAATCCACATATTAATAGCTCACATCTATTGATCATCTACTATGTGCCATGAACTGCCATAAGCACTTTTATTCTTATATTCCTTTGATGCAGGCATCATTATTACCTCCTCCATATTACATATTTGAAAACTGAGGCAAAGAAAGGTGACGTTATTGTGTTATTGTTTTACGGTCATGTGCTGAGTAATGATGCCGGAGTTCTTGTTCACGAAGCCGAAGAATGAGCTTCACAAACACTCAGGGTAGGAGAGGTAGGTACAGGCTTTTATTTAGAAATAAAGTGAAAGGACAGAGTTCCCTGCTCACGCCAGGAGGGGACAAGAGAGTCCGGTGTGGTGCGTAGTCCAGGGGGTTTTATAGGCAGATGAGGATTTTTCGAGAACATGAAAAAAGCTTAGGGGTGTGGACTTATTAAGCAGTCCTAGAATATTTACAAGTAACTTAACATAAGGAATTTCCTGCCTTGATTTCTCTCTGGGATACCGGTGTCTTGGTCTAGGGGCATATCAGAAGGCAGCGTGCCCAGCCCCCAACGTGGGATGAGGTATTGTCTGTTTGCTAGAGAGTGAGTTAAGAATCTTGCTTCTTAAACTTCCTGGGTGTTAAAATGCAATCTTATCTTTAAGGTGGAATCTTTCCTGCCTTTCACTATGTTGTTTACAGCTGGTTCTGCATGCTAAATTAGTTGCCCAGTCTGTAAAATCACCCCATCAGATCTGAAAGAGGAAAGACAGCACATAGGCCTGGGCCTTTCAGCATGCTAAAGTCAGTCCTAGACATGATTGCAAATGATTAGCATAATCAAAACATGTGCTCCTCTCCTTTATCTGGGGAACATTAACTGCTCTTACTGAAGAATGACCCTAGAGCTTAATGTTTAACACAGAGTTTTGGTAGGGGGTTTCCTTGCATGTACTGACATTGCTCTGACTGCAAATATCCTGCCTTGCTTTTTCCAGAGGCCCTCACCCTATTCTGTCTAAGCCCATGGTCCCCAGAAAGAAGTGTGGTGTATGTGTTCCCATTTTCATGGGTGGTCAGATTCGGCTTCTTCAGGGAAATGACAGTGAGGACCTTAGCAGTGGTTCTGTATGGCTTTGATGACATTCATAAGGATAAAAGCGTCTTCCATGTTTTACCTTGTTTCATGCCTTATTAATACAGAGGCTTAGGTTAACACAAAATATAGGTCACTTTCCTGCTGCATTCCCTGCAAGTAGCTTCTAGACCCTCAAAACTAGAATCCGAATAGAAAATTCTGATAGAAGGGCTTAGTGCATCAGGACCAGGAAGTGCTGGCACTACAGCCTCGACAACAAAAGCTGCTAGATTAGGGCCTTGAGCGCTTAGGCTAAGTGCCTCTTTCCACTGAACCCCAAAGAAGTACAGAGGGTGGGGAAACCTGGTTCCCTTCCTGTTTGTGGCCTGCCTTCCCTTCTGGCCTCCTTTCTCTACTGGTCCTAGGATCTTATCCTTCCAGATGAGTTCACGGTGGGGCTTTGTTTTGCTGTAATGGAGGAGTATGTCCCAGACCTGCAGTAATATCAATGGAATACCAGTGGAATTTTAATTCCAGGTAAGAGTTTGGAATGGGCCCGTGGTACAGCAGGTCCTACGTAATTTTGGAGGCTTTGTAGACTTGCACAAGTGACCGCGATTGTGATCTTTTAAGGAATCCCGTGGTTCAGCATGCAGGTGAAACCACATTGACAGTGGCATCACAGATTAAGTGACCCAATGACTGAAGGCATTTTCTGTGGTGGAGAGCAAAAGGAGCCCCTGTTATCCTGGGTCTGGAGGAAAGAGGGGAGTTGAAAAGCCACAGGCCCATCACTAGCTGTGGTTCTCCTTTTGTAGGTGTGAGGAGCACAGTGAAGGGAAATTAGAAAAATAGGCCTTCGGAAAGAATGGCCACAATGAGACCCAGAGTTTGACTGTCCAAACTAATATCCTGAGGGCCTCAACCTGAGAAAATTGGATCTGAGGCAAAAGAACTGTAAATAGACAAAGCAAAATGAATGGCCTGAGCAGCTAAGGGGTGGGGGGAGAGGAGGGGAGGAGAGGGTGGGACTGGCTGCTGTAGTGTAAGATAGATGTTGAAAAATCGGGAACAAGACAGGGATGCCCACTCTCTCCACTGTTATTCAACGTAGTACTGGAGGTCCTAGCCACGGCAATCAGACAAAACAAAGACATACAAGGCATCCAGATTGGTAAAGAAGAAGTCAAATGGTCACTATTTGCAGATGACATGATATTGGACATAAAAAACCCTAAGGACTCCACTCCAAAACTACTAGAACTAATATCTGAATTCAGCAAAGTTGCAGGATACAAAATTAACACACAGAAATCTGTTGCTTTCCTATACACTAACGATAAACTAACAGAAAGAGAAATCAGAAAAACAATTCCATTCACAATTGCATCAAAAAGAATAAAATACCTAGGAATAAACCTAACGAAGGAAGTGAAAGACCTGTACCCTGAAAACTACAAGACATGCCTAAGAGAAATTAAAGAGGACACTAACAAATGGAAATGCATCCCATGCTCTTGGCTAGGAAGAGTAAATATTGTCAAAATGGCTGTACTACCCAAAGCGATCTACAGATTCAGCGCAATCCCTATCAAACGACCAACAGCTTTCTTCAATGAACTCGAACAAATAATCGTAAAATCCATATGGCACCACAAAAGACCCCGAATAGCCAAAGCAATCCCGAGAAGGAGGAATAAAACAGGGGGAATTACGCTCCCTGACTTCAAGCTCTACTACAAAGCCACAGTAATCAAGACAATTTGGTATTGGCACAAAAACAGACCCACAGATCAGTGGAATAGAATAGAAAATCCAAACATCAACCCACACACATACAGTCAATTAATATCTGATAAGGGAGCCTTGGATATACATTGGGGAGATGACGGCCTCTTCAGTAGCTGGTGTTGGAAAAACCGGACAGCTACATGTAAGAGAATGAAATTGGACTACTGTCTAACCCCATACACAAAGGTAAACTCAAGGTGGATCAAAGACCTGAATGTAAGTCATGAAACTATAAAACTCTTAGGAAAAAATATAGGCAAAAAGCTCTTGGACATAAACGTGAGTGACTTCTTCATGAACCTATCTCCCCGAGCAAGGGAAACAAAAGCAAAAATGAACAAGTGGGACTATATGAAGCTGAAAAGCTTCTGTACAGCAAAGGACACCATCAGTAGAACAAGAAGACTTCCTACAGTATGGGAGAATATGTTCATAAATGACGTATCCGATAAGGGGTTGACATGCAAAATATATAAAGAACTCACGCACCTCAACAAACAAAAAGCAAATAATCCATTTAAGAAATGGGCAGAGGACATGAATAGACACTTCTCCAAAGAAGAAATTCAGATGGCCAACAGGCACGTGAAAAGATGCTCCACATCACTAATCATCAGAGAAATGCAGATTAAAACCACAATGAGATATCACCTCACACCAGTGAGGATGGCCAACATCCAAAACACCACCAACAACAAATGTTGGCGAGGATGTGGAGAAAAGGGAACCCTCCTACACTGCTGGTGGGACTGCAAATTAGTTCAACCATTGTGGAAAGCAGTATGGAGGTTCCTCAAAAAACTCAAAATAGAAATACCATTTGACCCAGGAATTCCACTCCTAGGAATTTACCCTAAGAATGCAGCAGCCCAGTTTGAAAAAGACAGATGCACCCCTATGTTTATCGCAGCACTATTTACAATAGCCAAGAAATGGAAGCAACCTAAGTGTCCATCAGTAGATGAATGGATAAAGAAGAAGTGGTACATATACACAATGGAATATTATGCAGCCACAAGAAGAAAACAAGTCCTACCATTCGCAACAACATGGATGGAGCTAGAGGGTATTATGCTCAGTGAAATAAGTCAAGCTGAAAAAGACAAATACCAAATGATTTCACTCATATGTGGAGTATAAGAACTAAGGAAAAAAAAAACTGAAGGAACAAAACAGCAGGAGACTCACAGAACCCGAGAACGGACAAATAGTTACCAAAGGGAAAGGGACTGGGGAGGATGGGTGGGAAGGGAGGGGTAAAAGGGAAGAAGGGACATTACGATTAGCAGATGTAATGTTCGGGGGGCACGGGGAGGGCTGTACAACCCAGAGAGGACAAGTAGTGACTCTATGGCATCTCACTAAGCTGATGGACAGTGACGGCAATGGGGTTGGGTGGGGGGAGAACCTGATGAAGGGGGTAGTGTAATCACCGTAATATTACTCATTTAATTGTAGATTAATGATATCAAAATAAACTAAAAAAAAAAAAAAGAATCCTGCTTTCCAGGCTTCCTGGGTGTTAAAATGCAATCTTATCTTTAAGGTGGAATCTTTCCTGCCTTTTACTATGTTGTTTACAGCTGGGTCTGCATGCTAAATTAGTTGCCCGGTTTGCAAAACCACCCCATCAGATCTGAAAGAGGAAAGACAGCACACAGGCCTGGGCCTTTTAGCATGTTAAAGTCAATCTTACACGTGATTAGCCTAATAACAACATGGGGTACTCTTCTTTATCTGGGGAAGACCCACTGATCTTACTGAAGAATGACTCTAGAGCTTAATGTTTAACACAGAGTTTTGGTAGGGGGTTTCCTGGCATGTAGTGACATTGCTCTGACTGCAAGTATTCTGCCTTGCTTTTTCCGGAGGCCCTCCCCCTACTCTAACTACACCCACAGTCCCTGTCTCAGCAGGAGAGTCAGGACTCAGGGCAGTACCCGTCACAAAAGGGGCAAAAGGCCACCTGACGGTGCATCCAGTCCACCACCTCAGCCAGTCCTATGTCCCAACACCTTGGTCCCAGAGGACTTGGGCAGATGAACCCAAAGGCGGCCGTCCTGTTTGGGCTAAGCACTGCCTAGGCCTCTGGACTCGTGGCAACTGGTCTCCTGATAGATTTCCTTTGAACTCTACTAATAGGGAAAAGCCTTCTGGAAGCCCCTGCAAATTTCTGCCAGATGTCCCCAGACCACTTCCCACACCAGGGGAGAGATCCCCCTTGCTGGGTGTAGGGAAAGGGGCCAGGGAGGCACCTCCGGGCTTGCCCCACTAGGCATCTCCCATCTCACAGGACCCGCTGAGCAGGAAGCCAGCACTCACAGCCCCTCTGCCCCAGAGCAGAGCCCAAGCAGGATATTTGCCCGGTCAGGCCGGTCCAAGCATGCCTGAGTCCACAGAGGCCTGAGGAGGTGACGACCCTATGGACCAGCTCCTCCTGGTCCCCCATTTACATCTTGATTACATTCCTTGGGAAGCCATCCAGACCACATGCCGCCTGGCAGGCTGCTGGGAAGACCCACAGAGCACTCTGGCAACGCCGGAGGGGCCAGACCTGCCGGCCGGCTAAGCAACAGCCTCTAGGCTGGGCAACCTCCCTTCCAGGGCCAGCCCGGACTCCTCAGCCCCGCCAACTGCAGCCAGCCCCCACTCTTCCAGCATGCTCCCACTCAGCTCTCCTCACCCCAGCCAACCCACTCATGCCGTGCGCCCTGCACGAGCGGACACAGTGCCAAGTCCAGTGCCCAGCTCCCCTTCCCCAAAGCCTGCGAGAAGGCTCCTATGTTCCCTAGGCACATGTACTCAGGCCTTGGCACTGCCTCTCCTGAGCTGTTCACCCAGAGTCCTGGGCCACAGCTGTAGCTTTCAAGCCTTTTCTTTTCTTCTTTCCCTTTCTAAAAACATCACTCTTAATTAGGACCCCAGGGAGTCAAAAAGGGTAAAAGAACAACCGATAAGTTCCTCAGACTGTTTATATCTTCCTAGTTTGCTCTGCTAGAAAATACTTCACTTTTTGTGGAACCCTAGAAGCACCTTCCTAGACTCTCCAGAGCTCTTCAGGAAATCAAGTAAAGCTTCCTTCTCCAACAAGCCTCCCCAGAGCCCTACCCAGGAAAAGCAATGCACCTTCTTGCTTCCGTCCTGCTCCTCCGGCTGCCCACTATCCCTTGGGCTGGGGCCTGAAGGGAGGAGAGGGAGGCCTGCCCCTCCAGCCCCTCCCTCCTTCGCTCCCTGTTAGGGGCAGAGCCTGGAGAGCAGTAGAGCACCCCTACCCCACATCCTCCTCTCCCCTCCCCTGCATCCCTCCTTTCCTCCCCCTCCCTTTTCCTCCTCCACCTCTTTCCTCCTTTCCTCCTTCCCTCCTTCTCCTCCCTCCCGCCCTGCCTCCTTCCTTCCTTCCTTCCTTTTTTTAGTCATTGTGCCAAGTCTTCCTGCGGGACTTATTTTAACTGTTTGTTCATTAAATGAATCTCAAGATGCCAAGTGTATAAATGTTGACCACTCAGAAAATGTAAATAAGAATGTAAATATCACTCCCACTCCACTACCCAGCAAAGTCCACTAGTATTTTTGTGTATTGCCTTTTATAACTGGTAGCACTTTTTATGTAGCATTTTCCCATTCATTAAAAGCTGTTCACGAACAACGTTTGAAAGAGTTTCGTCTTATTCTGCGTTATCAAGGTCATGCTGTCTAGACGACTTTGTTCCGTGGTATTTTAGAAGTCTCCCAAAATACATGCTTTAGGCTTTCTCCTTTCTCACTTATTTTCCTAGGGAAGAGTTCCTGAAAGTGTAACACAGCTGTTTTTCTTCAATGTTTCACAGGAGACATGACTGGGTATTATTTGAATTGATTCTTGGAATTGTTCGAATCAACGTACCTCGCTGATTTTCTTTTAGATTTCTTTGGATGTATAATTGTCATATAACATTACATTAGAATTATAACGGACCTGGCTTGTAAAAGTGTGGCATAAAGTCATCTTGACCTATCAAACTTTCAGGAACTTTGAGATCCATTTAATGAACAAAGAGTTAAAATAAGCCCACAGGGAGGGAGGAAGGGGGGGAGGAAAGAAGGAAGGAAGGAAAGGAAGAGGCATAAGCGAGAAAGTTTACAAGCAGGCTACTAATCAAGGAAACTCAAGAGTAAAAATATTTTTATTGTCGCTGTTCTGTCCATCCGATTTGCACAGAGATTTAAAGAAAGAAGTGGGAGCTACAAGACGGCCCTAAAACGGCGCCACCTCTGCCTCTGTGGAGAAGGAATTTTTATTTTGATTCGGACGGGTGCCTTTTTTCCCAACACGAAGGGAGGGGGAAGGCGCCGAGTTGCACGCCTTGGTGGAGTCATACTGCCCCCACATGGCTATAATTTCACTGAGCGACAATGGAGGGCCAGGAGGACGTTGTGAATGCGGCCCAGCCTGTCTGCTCTTAGACGCTTAGTGAACTAGTAAGGGACCGGAGCAAAGATATCTAGGAAGGGGAAAGCGACACTAGCTGGAGAGCAGGGAGCCCACGAAGCAGCTTGCAGAGGGAAGGTGGCGAAACGGGGGCTGGGGGGCGGGCGCGCGCGCGAGGCGACACGGGAGATGATATGCAAACGACCCCCGGGGAGGAGGGGCGCTGGTCTCCTGGAGCCCCGCCCTCGACGCCATAGCAACACCAGCAGGAAGTTCCGGCAGTTCATGGGCGGGTGTTCTGGGGCGGGAGCGCCGTGGCTGATGGGAAGTGTGTCCGTTTGTCCTTGGTCGTACGGAGGTCGGCTCGCTCCTTCGTAGCTTGAGTTTATTTTGTAGACAGGTTATGTTCCCTGTGGTCGCCGACGTTACTGAGAAGACTGAGCGCGAAGAAGAGGAAGACGCCAGTTGTCGGACCCATCTAAGAGTCATCTAGAGGAGTAATGCGAAGATGGGCACGCTCCCTGCTGTGTGGAGACGCGCATTAGTGTTGTACGGGATTCCCAAGCCAGCTGCGGCGTCTGTGCCTTCGAAATACTTGACGGAAAGTTTCTGCTGTTCTTTTACTTTGTGGGTCGGGGCCTGAGTGCTCGAGTGGGAGAACGAGAAAGCCAACTAGCCCTGGAACCCCTTTTAAGGGCGTCAGCCACCTAACCATCCACACATGCCTTCCATTCATAAGAGAAATACTCATTGAGCACCCATTATGTACCAGACACAGTTTCAGGCGCCGGGACCCCAAGATACTTAGGAACGCAGGGGCCCTGTTCTCAGGGAACATTCCGTTTAGTGGGTGGGGACAGAAAATAAACAAATTACCGAGTTAATTTCAGATAGTGATGACAGGAAGAAAATAAAACGGGGTGCTATTGATGCCGGGGTTCTTGTTCACGAAGCCAAAGAATGAGCTTCACAAACACTCAGGGTAGGAGAGGTAGGTACAGGCTTTTATTTAGAGATAAAGTGAAAGGACAGAGCTCCCTGCTCACGCCAGGAGGGGACAAGAGAGTCCGGTGTGGTGCGTTGTCTAGGGGGTTTTATACGCAGATGAGGATTTTTTGAGACTTATTAAGCAGTCCTAGAATATTTACAAGTAACTTAACATAAGGAATTTCCTGCCTTGATTTCTCTCTGGGATACCGGTGTCTTGGTCTAGGGGCATATCAGAAGGCGGCGTGCCCAGCCCCCAAGGTGGGCTGAGGTATTGTCTGTTTGCTAGAGAGTGAGTTACGAATCTTGCTTCTTAAACTTCCTGGGTGTTAAAATGCAATCTTATCTTCAAGGTGGAATCTTTCCTGCCTTTCACTATGTTGTTTACAGCTGGGTCTGCATGCTAAATTAGTTGCCCAGTCGGTAAAATCACCCCATCAGATCTGAAAGAGGAAAGACAGCACATAGGCCTGGGCCTTTCAGCATGCTAAAGTCAGTCTTACCCATGATTACAAATGATCAGCATAATCAAAACATGTGCTCCTCTCCTTTATCTGGGGAACATTAACTGCTCTTACTGAAGAATGACCCTAGAGCTTAATGTTTAACACCGAGTTTTGGTAGGGGGTTTCCTTGCATGTCCTGACATTGCTCTGACTGCAAATATCCTGCCTTGCTTTTTCCAGAGGCCCTCACCCTATTCTGTCTAAGCCCATGGTCCCCAGAAAGAAGTGTGGTGTATGTGTTCCCATTTTCATGGGTGGTCAGATTCGGCTTCTTCAGGGAAATGACAGTGAGGACCTTAGCAGTGGTTCTGTATGGCTTTGATGACATTCGTAAGGATAAAAGCGTCTTCCATGTTTTACCTTGTTTCATGCCTTATTAATACAGAGGCTTAGGTTAACACAAAATATAGGTCACTTTCCTGCTGCATTCCCTGCAAGTAGCTTCTAGACCCTCAAAACTAGAATCCGAATAGAAAATTCTGATAGAAGGGCTTAGTGCATCAGGACCAGGAAGTGCTGGCACTACAGCCTCGACAACAAAAGCTGCTAGATTAGGGCCTTGAGCGCTTAGGTTAAGTGCCTCTTTCCACTGAACCCCAAAGAAGTACAGAGGGTGGGGAAACCTGGTTCCCTTCCTGTTTGTGGCCTGCCTTCCCTTCTGGCCTCCTTTCTCTACTGGTCCTAGGATCTTATCCTTCCAGGTGAGGTCACGATGGGGCTTTGTTTTGCTCTAATGGAGGAGTATGTCCCAGACCTGCAGTAATATCAATGGAATACCAGTGGAATTTTAATTCCAGGTAAGAGTTTGGAATGGGCCCGTGGTACAGCAGGTCCTACGTAATTTTGGAGACCAAAACTCTGTGTTAAACATTAAACTCTAGAGTCATTCTTCAGTAAGATCAGTTGGTCTTCCCCCGATAAAGAAGAGTACCCCATGTTGTTATTAGGCTAATCACGTGTAAGATTGACTTTAACATGCTAAAAGGCCCAGGCCTGTGTGCTGTCTTTCCTCTTTCAGATCTGATGGGGTGGTTTTGCAAACCGGGCAACTAATTTAGCATGCAGACCCAGCTGTAAACAACATAGTAAAAGGCAGGAAAGATTCCACCTTAAAGATAAGATTGCATTTTAACACCCAGGAAGCCTGGAAAGCAGGATTCTTTTTTTTTTTTTTAGTTTATTTTGATATCATTAATCTACAATTAAATGAGTAATATTACGGTGATTACACTACCCCCTTCATCAGGTTCTCCCCCCACCCAACCCCATTGCCGTCACTGTCCATCAGCTTAGTGAGATGCCATAGAGTCACTACTTGTCCTCTCTGGGTTGTACAGCCCTCCCCGTGCCCCCCGAACATTACATCTGCTAATCGTAATGTCCCTTCTTCCCCTTTACCCCTCCCTTCCCACCCATCCTCCCCAGTCCCTTTCCCTTTGGTAACTATTTGTCCGTTCTCGGGTTCTGTGAGTCTCCTGCTGTTTTGTTCCTTCAGTTTTTTTTTTCCTTAGTTCTTATACTCCACATATGAGTGAAATCATTTGGTATTTGTCTTTTTCAGCTTGACTTATTTCACTGAGCATAATACCCTCTAGCTCCATCCATGTTGTTGCGAATGGTAGGATTTGTTTTCTTCTTGTGGCTGAAAAATATTCCATTGTGAATAGGTACCACTTCTTCTTTATCCATTCATCTACTGATGGACACTTAGGTTGTTTCCATTTCTTGGCTATTGTAAATAGTGCTGCGGTAAACATAGGGGTGCATCTGTCTTTTTCAAACTGGGCTGCTGCATTCTTAGGGTCAATTCCTAGGAGTGGAATTCCTGGGTCAAATGGTATTTCTATTTTGAATGTTTTGAGGAACCTCCATACTGCTTTCCACAATGGTTGAACAAATTTGCAGTCCCACCAGCAGTGTAGGAGGGTTCCCTTTTCTCCACATCCTCGCCAACATTTGCTGTTGTTGGTGTTTTGGATGTTGGCCATCCTCACGGGTGTGAGGTGATATCTCATTGTGGTTTTAATCTGCATTTCTCTGATGATTAGCGATGTGGAGCATCTTTTCATGTGCCTGTTGGCCATCTGAATTTCTTCTTTGGAGAAGTGTCTATTCATGTCCTCTGCCCATTTCTTAAATGGATTATTTGCTTTTTGTTTGTTGAGGTGCGTGAGTTCTTTATATATTTTGCATGTCATCGCCTTATCGGATACGTCATTTATGAATATATTCTCCCATACTGTAGGAAGTCTTTTTGTTCTACTGATGGTGTCCTTTGCTGTACAGAAGCTTTTCAGCTTCATGTAGTCCCACTTGTTCATTTTTGCTTTTGTTTCCCTTGCTCGGGGAGATAGGTTCATGAAGAAGTCACTCACGTTTATGTCCAAGAGCTTTTTGCCTATATTTTTTTCTAAGAGTTTTATAGTTTCATGACTTACATTCAGGTCTTTGATCCACCTTGAGTTTACCTTTGTGTATGGGGTTAGACAGCGGTCCAGTTTCATTCTCTTAATGCAGCTGTCCAGTTTTTCCAACACCAGCTGCTGAAGAGGCTGTCATCTCCCCATTGTATATCCAAGGCACTTTTATCAAATATTAATTGACTGTGTATGTTTGGGTTAATGTTTGGATTTTCTATTCTGTTCCACTGGTCGGTGGGTCTGTTTTTGTGCCAATACCAAATTGTCTTGATCACTGTGGCTTTGTAGTAGAGCTTGAAGTCAGGGAGCGTAATTCCCCCTGTTTTATTCCTCCTTCTCGGGATTGCTTTGGCTATTCGGGGTCTTTTGTGGTGCCATATGGATTTTACGATTATTTGTTCGAGTTCATTGAAGAAAGCTGTTGGTCGTTTGATAGGGATTGCGCTGAATCTGTAGATCGCTTTGGGTAGTACAGCCATTTTGACAATATTTATTCTTCCTAGCCAAGAGCATGGGATGCATTTCCATTTGTTAGTGTCCTCTTTAATTTCTCTTAGGCATGTCTTGTAGTTTTCAGGGTACAGGTCTTTCACTTCCTTCGTTAGGTTTATTCCTAGGTATTTTATTCTTTTTGATGCAATTGTGAATGGAATTGTTTTTCTGATTTCTCTTTCTGTTAGTTTATCGTTAGTGTATAGGAAAGCAACAGATTTCTGTGTGTTAATTTTGTATCCTGCAACTTTGCTGAATTCAGATATTAGTTCTAGTAGTTTTGGAGTGGAGTCTTTAGGGTTTTTTATGTCCAATATCATGTCATCTGCAAATAGTGACCATTTGACTTCTTCTTTACCAATCTGGATGCCTTGTATGTCTTTGTTTTGTCTGATTGCCGTGGCTAGGACCTCCAGTACTACGTTGAATAACAGTGGAGAGAGTGGGCATCCCTGTCTTGTTCCCGATTTTTCAATATCTATCTTACACCACAGCAGCCAGTCCCACCCTCTCCTCCCCTCCTCTCCCCCCACCCCTTAGCTGCTCAGGCCATTCATTTTGCTTTGTCTATTTACAGTTCTTTTGCCTCAGATCCAATTTTCTCAGGTTGAGGCCCTCAGGATATTAGTTTGGACAGTCAAACTCTGGGTCTCATTGTGGCCATTCTTTCCGAAGGCCTATTTTTCTAATTTTCCTTCACTGTGCTCCTCACACCTACAAAAGGAGAACCACAGCTAGTGATGGGCCTGTGGCTTTTCAACTCCCCTCTTTCCTCCAGACCCAGGATAACAGGGGCTCCTTTTGCTCTCCACCACAGAAAATGCCTTCAGTCATTGGGTCACTTAATCTGTGATGCCATTGTCAATGTGGTTTCACCTGCATGCTGAACCACGGGATTCCTTAAAAGATCACAATCACGGTCACTTGTGCAAGTCTACAAAGCCTCCAAAATTACGTAGGACCTGCTGTACCACGGGCCCATTCCAAACTCTTACCTGGAATTAAAATTCCACTGGTATTCCATTGATATTACTGCAGGTCTGGGACATACTCCTCCATTACAGCAAAACAAAGCCCCATCGTGACCTCATCTGGAAGGATAAGATCCTAGGACCAGTAGAGAAAGGAGGCCAGAAGGGAAGGCAGGCCACAAACAGGAAGGGAACCAGGTTTCCCCACCCTCTGTACTTCTTTGGGGTTCAGTGGAAAGAGGCACTTAACCTAAGCGCTCAAGGCCCTAATCTAGCAGCTTTTGTTGTCGAGGCTGTAGTGCCAGCACTTCCTGGTCCTGATGCACTAAGCCCTTCTATCAGAATTTTCTATTCGGATTCTAGTTTTGAGGGTCTAGAAGCTACTTGCAGGGAATGCAGCAGGAAAGTGACCTATATTCTGTGTTAACCTAAGCCTCTGTATTAATAAGGCATGAAACAAGGTAAAACATGGAAGACGCTTTTATCCTTATGAATGTCATCAAAGCCATACAGAACCACTCCTAAGGTCCTCGCTGTCATTTCCCTGAAGAAGCCGAATCTGACCACCCATGAAAATGGGAACACATACACCACACTTCTTTCTGGGGACCATGGGCTTAGACAGAATAGGGTGAGGGCCTCTGGAAAAAGCAAGGCAGGATATTTGCAGTCAGAGCAATGTCACTACATGCAAGGAAACCCCCTACCAAAACTCTTGTGTTAAACATTAAGCTCTAGGGTCATTCTTCAGTAAGAGCAGTTAATGTTCCCCAGATAAAGGAGAGGAGCACATGTTTTGATTATGCTAATCATTTGCAATCATGTGTAAGACTGACTTTAGCATGCTGAAAGGCCCAGGCCTATGTGCTGTCTTTCCTCTTTCAGATCTGATGGGGTGATTTTACAGACTGGGCAACTAATTTAGCATGCAGACCCAGCTGTAAACAACATAGTGAAAGGCAGGAAAGATTCCACCTTGAAGATAAGATTGCATTTTAACACCCAGGAAGTTTAAGAAGCAAGATTCTTAACCCACTCTCTAGCAAACAGACAATACCTCAGCCCACCTTGGGGGCCGGGCACGCCGCCTTCTGATATGGCCCTAGACCAAGACACCGGTATCCCAGAGAGAAATCAAGGCAGGAAATTCCTTATGTTAAGTTACTTGTAAATATTCTAGGACTGCTTAATAAGTCTCAAAAAATCCTCATCTGCGTATAAAACCCCCTAGACAACGCACCACACCGGACTCTCTTGTCCCCTCCTGGCGTGAGCAGGGAGCTCTGTCCTTTCACTTTATCTCTAAATAAAAGCCTGTACCTACCTCTCCTACCCTGAGTGTTTGTGAAGCTCATTCTTTGGCTTCGTGAACAAGAACCCCGGCATCAATAGCACCCCGTTTTATTTTCTTCCTGTCATCACCATCTGAAATTAACTCGGTAATTTGTTTATTTTCTGTCCCCACCCACTAAACGGAATGTTCCCTGAGAACAGGGCCCCTGCGTTCCTAAGTATCTTGGGGTCCCGGCGCCTGAAACTGTGTCTGGTACATAATGGGTGCTCAATGAGTATTTCTCTTATGAATGGAAGGCATGTGTGGATGGTTAGGTGGCTGACGCCCTTAAAAGGGGTTCCAGGGCTAGTTGGCTTTCTCGTTCTCCCACTCGAGCACTCAGGCCCCGACCCACAAAGTAAAAGAACAGCAGAAACTTTCCGTCAAGTATTTCGAAGGCACAGACGCCGCAGCTGGCTTGGGAATGCCGTACAACACTAATGCGCGTCTCCACACAGCAGGGAGCGTGCCCATCTTCGCATTACTCCTCTAGATGACTCTTAGATGGGTCCGACAACTGGCGTCTTCCTCTTCTTCGCGCTCAGTCTTCTCAGTAACGTCGGCGACCACAGGGAACATAACCTGTCTACAAAATAAACTCAAGCCACGAAGGAGCGAGCCGACCTCCGTACGACCAAGGACAAACGGACACACTTCCCATCAGCCACGGCGCTCCCGCCCCAGAACACCCGCCCATGAACTGCCGGAACTTCCTGCTGGTGTTGCTATGGCGTCGAGGGCGGGGCTCCAGGAGACCAGCGCCCCTCCTCCCCGGGGGTCGTTTGCATATCATCTCCCGTGTCGCCTCGCGCGCGCGCCCGCCCCCCAGCCCCCGTTTCGCCACCTTCCCTCTGCAAGCTGCTTCGTGGGCTCCCTGCTCTCCAGCTAGTGTCGCTTTCCCCTTCCTAGATATCTTTGCTCCGGTCCCTTACTAGTTCACTAAGCGTCTAAGAGCAGACAGGCTGGGCCGCATTCACAACGTCCTCCTGGCCCTCCATTGTCGCTCAGTGAAATTATAGCCATGTGGGGGCAGTATGACTCCACCAAGGCGTGCAACTCGGCGCCTTCCCCCTCCCTTCGTGTTGGGAAAAAAGGCACCCGTCCGAATCAAAATAAAAATTCCTTCTCCACAGAGGCAGAGGTGGCGCCGTTTTAGGGCCGTCTTGTAGCTCCCACTTCTTTCTTTAAATCTCTGTGCAAATCGGATGGACAGAACAGCGACAATAAAAATATTTTTACTCTTGAGTTTCCTTGATTAGTAGCCTGCTTGTAAACTTTCTCGCTTATGCCTCTTCCTTTCCTTCCTTCCTTCTTTCCTCCCCCCCTTCCTCCCTCCCTGTGGGCTTATTTTAACTCTTTGTTCATTAAATGGATCTCAAAGTTCCTGAAAGTTTGATAGGTCAAGATGACTTTATGCCACACTTTTACAAGCCAGGTCCGTTATAATTCTAATGTAATGTTATATGACAATTATACATCCAAAGAAATCTAAAAGAAAATCAGCGAGGTACGTTGATTCGAACAATTCCAAGAATCAATTCAAATAATACCCAGTCATGTCTCCTGTGAAACACTGAAGAAAAACAGCTGTGTTACACTTTCAGGAACTCTTCCCTAGGAAAATAAGTGAGAAAGGAGAAAGCCTAAAGCATGTATTTTGGGAGACTTCTAAAATACCACGGAACAAAGTCGTCTAGACAGCATGACCTTGATAACGCAGAATAAGACGAAACTCTTTCAAACGTTGTTCGTGAACAGCTTTTAATGAATGGGAAAATGCTACATAAAAAGTGCTACCAGTTATAAAAGGCAATACACAAAAATACTAGTGGACTTTGCTGGGTAGTGGAGTGGGAGTGATATTTACATTCTTATTTACATTTTCTGAGTGGTCAACATTTATACACTTGGCATCTTGAGATTCATTTAATGAACAAACAGTTAAAATAAGTCCCGCAGGAAGACTTGGCACAATGACTAAAAAAAGGAAGGAAGGAAGGAAGGAGGCAGGGCGGGAGGGAGGAGAAGGAGGGAAGGAGGAAAGGAGGAAAGAGGTGGAGGAGGAAAAGGGAGGGGGAGGAAAGGAGGGATGCAGGGGAGGGGAGAGGAGGATGTGGGGTAGGGGTGCTCTACTGCTCTCCAGGCTCTGCCCCTAACAGGGAGCGAAGGAGGGAGGGGCTGGAGGGGCAGGCCTCCCTCTCCTCCCTTCAGGCCCCAGCCCAAGGGATAGTGGGCAGCCGGAGGAGCAGGACGGAAGCAAGAAGGTGCATTGCTTTTCCTGGGTAGGGCTCTGGGGAGGCTTGTTGGAGAAGGAAGCTTTACTTGATTTCCTGAAGAGCTCTGGAGAGTCTAGGAAGGTGCTTCTAGGGTTCCACAAAAAGTGAAGTATTTTCTAGCAGAGCAAACTAGGAAGATATAAACAGTCTGAGGAACTTATCGGTTGTTCTTTTACCCTTTTTGACTCCCTGGGGTCCTAATTAAGAGTGATGTTTTTAGAAAGGGAAAGAAGAAAAGAAAAGGCTTGAAAGCTACAGCTGTGGCCCAGGACTCTGGGTGAACAGCTCAGGAGAGGCAGTGCCAAGGCCTGAGTACATGTGCCTAGGGAACATAGGAGCCTTCTCGCAGGCTTTGGGGAAGGGGAGCTGGGCACTGGACTTGGCACTGTGTCCGCTCGTGCAGGGCGCACGGCATGAGTGGGTTGGCTGGGGTGAGGAGAGCTGAGTGGGAGCATGCTGGAAGAGTGGGGGCTGGCTGCAGTTGGCGGGGCTGAGGAGTCCGGGCTGGCCCTGGAAGGGAGGTTGCCCAGCCTAGAGGCTGTTGCTTAGCCGGCCGGCAGGTCTGGCCCCTCCGGCGTTGCCAGAGTGCTCTGTGGGTCTTCCCAGCAGCCTGCCAGGCGGCATGTGGTCTGGATGGCTTCCCAAGGAATGTAATCAAGATGTAAATGGGGGACCAGGAGGAGCTGGTCCATAGGGTCGTCACCTCCTCAGGCCTCTGTGGACTCAGGCATGCTTGGACCGGCCTGACCGGGCAAATATCCTGCTTGGGCTCTGCTCTGGGGCAGAGGGGCTGTGAGTGCTGGCTTCCTGCTCAGCGGGTCCTGTGAGATGGGAGATGCCTAGTGGGGCAAGCCCGGAGGTGCCTCCCTGGCCCCTTTCCCTACACCCAGCAAGGGGGATCTCTCCCCTGGTGTGGGAAGTGGTCTGGGGACATCTGGCAGAAATTTGCAGGGGCTTCCAGAAGGCTTTTCCCTATTAGTAGAGTTCAAAGGAAATCTATCAGGAGACCAGTTGCCACGAGTCCAGAGGCCTAGGCAGTGCTTAGCCCAAACAGGACGGCCGCCTTTGGGTTCATCTGCCCAAGTCCTCTGGGACCAAGGTGTTGGGACATAGGACTGGCTGAGGTGGTGGACTGGATGCACCGTCAGGTGGCCTTTTGCCCCTTTTGTGACAGGTACTGCCCTGAGTCCTGACTCTCCTGCTGAGACAGGGACTGTGGGTGTAGTTAGAGTAGGGGGAGGGCCTCCGGAAAAAGCAAGGCAGAATACTTGCAGTCAGAGCAATGTCACTACATGCCAGGAAACCCCCTACCAAAACTCTGTGTTAAACATTAAGCTCTAGAGTCATTCTTCAGTAAGATCAGTGGGTCTTCCCCAGATAAAGAAGAGTACCCCATGTTGTTATTAGGCTAATCACGTGTAAGATTGACTTTAACATGCTAAAAGGCCCAGGCCTGTGTGCTGTCTTTCCTCTTTCAGATCTGATGGGGTGGTTTTGCAAACCGGGCAACTAATTTAGCATGCAGACCCAGCTGTAAACAACATAGTAAAAGGCAGGAAAGATTCCACCTTAAAGATAAGATTGCATTTTAACACCCAGGAAGTTTAAGAAGCAAGATTCTTAACTCACTCTCTAGGAAACAGACAATACCTCATCCCACGTTGGGGGCTGGGCACGCTGCCTTCTGATATGCCCCTAGACCAAGACACTGGTATCCCAGAGAGAAATCAAGGCAGGAAATTCCTTATGTTAAGTTACTTGTAAATATTCTAGGACTGCTTAATAAGTCCACACCCCTAAGCTTTTTTCATGTTCTCGAAAAATCCTCATCTGCCTATAAAACCCCCTGGACTACGCACCACACCGGACTCTCTTGTCCCCTCCTGGCGTGAGCAGGGAACTCTGTCCTTTCACTTTATTTCTAAATAAAAGCCTGTACCTACCTCTCCTACCCTGAGTGTTTGTGAAGCTCATTCTTCGGCTTCGTGAACAAGAACTCCGGCATCATTACTCAGCACATGACCGTAAAACAATAACACAATAACGTCACCTTTCTTTGCCTCAGTTTTCAAATATGTAATATGGAGGAGGTAATAATGATGCCTGCATCAAAGGAATATAAGAATAAAAGTGCTTATGGCAGTTCATGGCACATAGTAGATGATCAATAGATGTGAGCTATTAATATGTGGATTAAGGAGAGAAAATTCACATTGGGTGGGCTCCTGCGATATGCCTGGTATAGGACTTGGCACTTTACACTGTTATCTCACTTAGTGCCTGCACTTAGAACCATGCCTGGCCCACAGAAAATGTTGCATACATATTTCCTGAACGAATGAATGAAGTCTCACAAAACCCTGTGGAGTGCAGAGTTTTGCAGATGGGGAACCAAGACCAAGAAAGGCTCCATTACATGCTGAGTCGGCCCTATGACTGTGGATTTCAGTCCCAGGAATGTGTTGACAACTTCTTCAGGTAAACCATGGGAGGAGAGGGGTCAAGAATTTCCCTTCCCTATTTACGTCCCGAGATGGATTTTGGAAAAGGTAGAGAGATGCGTGGGTGTACCTGCAGAAACACTAAGCAGTCCAGCCCCCCCCAGAAGTGGAGGAGGTTGGAGGAAAGGTGAGAGGCAGTTTGAATTTGCATGGCTTAAGAGAGGTCCTTCTCGGTGAGTGAGGCCAGTGCAGGAGGCAGAGTACTCATTCTGGAATTTGAGAGGTGGGTGAGCAGCCCAGGATCAGGGTTCTCCTGGAACATGGGCAAAGGAAGCCAGAACCTGGGATTCAATATCAACTCCCAGAATTTCACAATGGGCAGGGCCCTTAGAGTTCACCAAGGCCATCCTCGTACAGGTTATTGATGAGGAAACTGAATCCCAGAGAAGGCAAGGGGTTCATTCAACAGACCACGGGCAGATTTGGGACACGATTCCTGGATTCGAGTCAATCAGGCCCAGAAATGTCAGGAAAATCTAACTGGAGGGGCTGTCCAAGGGAGAGAGGGCAAAGTCTGGGCGCTGTCTGTACTGGTTGGAGACAGGCCCCATCCCCAGGCCTGGCCCAGACCCCAGTGTGGCTTTCCGTTACAGTCCAGGACCGCCCTTGGAAGGAAGAAGGGCAAAGATGGAGGCAAGGGGCCTCAACAGCTGCCCAGAATATACCTAGGCTTGCAAGGGTCCCTAGGGGCACTGCGTGGCTCTGGCAGCCTTCACAGGGCTGGGGCTGCCCGGGCCCTTGTTTGTTGACTTTCACTCCTGCCAAGGGGAAGCTGTTCTGGATGGAAACACAAGAGAGTGATTTGTCACTGGTTTCCCCTGGCTCCCACTCTGATATGCCAGCCAACAGGGTGGCTTCCTGCTCCACACTTGCCCCACCTGCAAGGTCACTGTGGTAGCTCATTCCATACAGGGCCTGGAGCCAGGACCTGCCTGCATTGCCCCCTGCTGGAGTGCCAAACCTGAAGACGTCTCTCCCCCCAGCTATTTCTCCATCTTCTTCCACCCAGGCAGTGGCCAAGCTGTGAGGTACCTTGGAGACCCCAGTGCAGCCACCTCCAGCCCCAATTCCACATCAGAGACAGGACCAAAGACTCAGCCAAGGGCACATGGAGCCGCGGCAAATCTGGGACTGGCAGCCAGACCTGTGGACCCCAGGCCATGCCCTTCCTGCTCCTAGAGCTGACTCCTCCCTGTGCTAAAGCGTCAGTCCCTGACATCAGAGCCCAGGCCTGCCTGACCCCTGTGAACCTGACCC
This sequence comes from Smutsia gigantea, assembly GCA_032199065.1. Classification (NCBI taxonomy): domain Eukaryota; kingdom Metazoa; phylum Chordata; class Mammalia; order Pholidota; family Manidae; genus Smutsia; species Smutsia gigantea. The sequence continues at coordinate 593 of JAVSCE010016697.1, read as the reverse complement.
CCCAAGGCCTGTCACCAGCCCGGGGTGACATGGACCGCTGCAGTCCTGGCCCAGATCCGTTTGAACGGGGACTCCCTCCAGCACCTCTGCCCGGCCAGGCATGGGGGCACCTGGGGGCTCTCTGAGAGTATTTGGGTCTGGGCTGGGCCAGATGGGATGGGGGAGATGTGGGGAAGTGGAGGCGGGAGGGGTAAGAATAATAGAGCCCAATGTATCAAGCACCTAGTGTACGCCAGGCACAGTACTTTGCACACACGACCTCGTGTCAAGGCTCCTAGAGGCCAGAAAACAGGACTGAGTAAGCTAGGGAGTGGGGTTCAGTCAGGTCAGCCTGATTCCCTGTCAAGTGCTATTTCCACTGTATGATGTTATCAAACATAATCATACATTCTGATGACTCTGGCTGATGGGAGATTTGAAATGTCAAGGAAGCCATGTCTCTGATCTCAAGGTGGCCCACCCCTGAGTCACCTGAGGGCACAGAAACTGCCCTGTCATTGTCAGCAGATTGCTACTGCTTACACACACGAGGGTAGCACTGTCCCTGTGGGAGTCTCCCAGGAGTCAGCCGAAACCCAGCCTTCAGGGAACTC